>JASDQU010102868.1:253544-273486 GCA_032191745.1 Picea mariana | reverse complement strand
TTGTATGAAAGGGTCGAGAAGGAACTGAAGGAAATTCAACAAGCTATTCGTTCATTCCACGCAGTACCTACTACGCCTTCCTCGTCATAGATTACAGAATTGGGGGATGAACCAACCTAATTAAGAAAACTTGTAGATACAACAGAGGCTCGACTTCAGAAATCCAGGAAGAAAAGGAGAAGGCTATAGAAGCCTTGAAACAAGAGAAAGAGGAAGTCTTAGAGAAATTACGAGCAACACGGTACTGTGTAATCGCCTATGAAAATGAGAGAGACGAGTTTTAGACGATGCTCCAAGAGGACAAAGCGAAGCTATAGAGAGAAAAGGACCAGTTGCTCGCAGATCATACTACGGTCAAAGAAGCGGTGAATAAAGCATGTTGCTTTGTGCTAGGCTTGGCACAGGAGAAACAAGAGTCTGCCGAGGTTCAAGTGGTGAAGCTCTCTAAGACCATCCAATAGCTTTAAGCGAGGATAACAGAGTTGGATATCCAAGCAGTATCGAGCACCCTATAGGAGGTGCGTGACCAGAGGGAGGAAGCCACTAAGAACACAGTAGTAAGGATCAGAGCCCTCACCTCAGAATGTAAACAGTTGAGCGATAGAAGCGCACAAACATATGAACGCCTCACAGAAGATCTTGAGCTAAGGAAATGCGAAGCATAGTTACAGGAGGCACAACAACAGGCCTTCTCTATGTAGGCGCAGATGAAGTTAGTCACAGCAATTGAAAGAATGAAGAGGTCCCAGGAACAACGCACAGTACAACAACAGATTACTATCATCCAGGGCAGGGTAATGGAAGTCGCGTACAAACTACAACCTGTGCAGGATGAAGCATGCAAGGTGTTTGAAGAAATTGAAGGACAAGGTTCACAATTGGACCAAGTGGTTGTGATAATAGAACAACGCCTGGAAGGGATTTTTACAGAGCAAATGATCCAAGAGCTCGTTAAGCAAGAGGCTCAAGCGAAGCAGCAAGTCGAGACAGCTCGATTTAAGCTCGAGGCCTTCAAAGTGTCATTGACCAAACCTGAGTGACTCAAGACGAGTCACAGGTGAGTGTTGGGGGCATGTTGGCCCTCGACCAAGTTTTGAGGAAACCTTGGTCAAGATTGACCACTTTTTGGAATTTGACAGGTTGGTCGAAGATGGAGTGCCCAGGTGGAGCTGAGATCACGGATCTCACTTGTTTTGTGGGCTACGTGGACCCAGCAAGGGGTTCATTAGGGTTTTTTGTAATGGGTTATGGGATATCGGCCCATGGGTTCTCCCATGTTTAGGCATTTTTGTAAGGAATTGTAAAAGTATAAATAAGTGTAAGAATGTATTGTAGAAAGAAGCAATGTAATAGCAAAGTCTAAGTGGCTAAGTGAAGTAGTTGTGAGTTGCTTTGTGCAACAGAATGTGTATGTAAGGCTCTATGCTCAATAGAGAAGTTGGCTTTGTGCCTTGACTTAATTTTGGGAAGGAGGATCTGGTGCTCAGTGCGCAGATCTCCTGTTCTCTGTGAAGCTTGGCTCTATGGCATAGTGCAAAGAAGCAGATGAATGTAAGATATTGAAGAATAGTAAAGAAGACGAAGCAGTTGGTGGATGTAGCCCCACATAGGGGTGAACCACGTATATCTTGTGTCTTTGGTTTGTTTTGTGATTTGTTGGTTATGTTATGAATTTTCTCAGTGCTTTTCTTATTATGTATGTTAGATAGATATGTCGATGCTTAGTGGTTTATTTGTGTTAAGAATGAATGAATGTTAGATCTAACTCAGTGTTATGTGCTAAATGATTGAAGTGCTTAATCTTTATTGTTACTGCGTCGATCTATCTTAGGGTTTGTTCTGTTATGTTAATTAAGCTAATGAACTAATTCATGTCCCCTTCTAAGTGTTCTTGGATTACTCGGCGAAGTGTTATTATCACATATCTGTGTCCCAGCTTGGTTACAGACACTTGATTCCTGTAACCCCCCCTGCTTCTACCTCAAGTGAGACTTTTCCTACTTCGCATGTGTTGTTGAAAGGGTCGGTAGTTAGGGTTTTGTTGGTGCGTTGTTGAAGCGTTAAACCCTGGGTCTACCCCTGTGCCAACAATGAGTCATATTTACAGGGACAAAATGAGCAACCTTCATCAATTTATCAACCATTATGGAATCATGTTGCCTTGTTGTCCCAAGCAACTTAGTTATAAAATCAATGGTTACTACTTCCCATTTCTTCTCTGGAATTGGCACTGGTTGTAGCAAACCCATTGGATGTTTATGCTAAGCCTTCACTCTCTGACATTCCATACATCTAGCAATGTAATCAACAATATATTTCTTCATTCCTTGCCAAAAGAATTGGCTTCTTACTGYTGCAATTGTTTTCTGGTAACCAGGATGTCCATCATATGGAACATTATGCATTTCTTTTAACACTAAATTCCTAAGTTCTCTGGAACTAGGAACATAAATTTTATTTTTATGCATAAGTAATCCATATTCCTTAATCTCATATTCTTTAATTTTTTTGTTGTACATTTTCCCGTTGTAAACTTTCTTTTACCTGTAGGTAATGTTGATCCGTAATAGTAGCATCTAAAAAATTTCTCTTCAAATATGATTGATGCATACTAATGGTTGTAGCATGCATGATATGTACTCTTTTGTTGAGTGCATCAACAACTTTATTTTCTTTTTCCTTGATATGCTTGATGTCAAACTCAAACTCACTTAAAAATTCCAACCATGTTGTTTTCCTATCATTCAAAGTTGGTTGTTCAAAAATATATTTCAGACCACTATGGTCTGTCCTTAATTCAAATCTTTTTCCCATGAGATAACACCTTCACATCTTCAATGCATGAACTATGGCAGCAAGCTCCAAATCATGTGTGACATAATTTCTCTCATGTTCTAGAATATTTCTAGACTCATAACCAATGGCATGTCCATTTTGAGTGAGGACTCCACCAAGTCCTTCCTTGCATGCATCTGTACATACCACAAAATTCTCATTTGGGTCAGCAATATTTAAAATAGGTGCACTAGTAAGTAATTCCTTCAACAATTTAAAGTCATTTTCACACTTTGTTGTCCATTCAAACTTAATTCTCTTCTTTTGCAAAGAAGTGATGAGATGAGAAATCTTAGAGAACCCTGCTATAATGCTCCTATAGTATCCAACTAATCCCATAAAAGATATGATTTTTGAAACAATATTGTGTGTTGGCCATCCTCTAATGGATTCAATATTCTTTGGATCTATTGTTATACCTTCTTGTGAAATAATATGTCCCAAGTAATGGATTTGTTCTTGGTAAAAATAA
Source organism: Picea mariana (assembly GCA_032191745.1). Classification (NCBI taxonomy): domain Eukaryota; kingdom Viridiplantae; phylum Streptophyta; class Pinopsida; order Pinales; family Pinaceae; genus Picea; species Picea mariana. The sequence continues at coordinate 270,179 of JASDQU010102868.1, read as the reverse complement.
CACTTACTAAGCTTGGCATAAAGTTGATTTTACCTCAACACTTGCAACACCAACCTCAAGTGATGTTCATGATCTTCCTCTGACTTAGAACAGATAAGCATGTCATCCAAGAACACAATGACAAACTTATTTAGATAATTTATAAATATGTAATTCATTAAGCACATAAAGACAGATGGCACATTGGTCAGTCCAAATGGCACTACTACAAATTCATAATGTCTATACCTTGTTCTAAAGGTTGTCTTACTTATGTCTTCTTCCTTGATTCTTACATGATGGTATTTTGATCTCAAGTCTATCTTTGAAAATATATTTTCTCCTCTTTTTTTTTTACAGAAACGAGTAATGAATTTGTATTAAAAAAGAGGAGCAAGCTACAACTAGACTATATAGCCGCTTGAGTCAAAATTACAATTGTATTCTTCATCATTTACATTCCACATCTCAAAATTAGAATTGTTTTCATAGTTGTGTTTATTCTATTATGCTTACTAGTATATATCCTAATATACGAACAGAGCAACCAAATGCACTTGAACATTACAAAAAATTGTAAAAGAGAGGACTCGGCCCATTACTTGTTCCCTGTAAGCAGGAAATCCTATCAAAGAGTGAACCTGAGGGTAAGTAACTAGGAGATGATCCCCAAGGCCTATGGCAGAATGCCCTGAGCTAACTTGAGCGCGGTTCTGAGGCTGTCCCACTTCCATTTGTTCTTCTTGTTGTTGGATGTGCATATGTAGTTTTTCATTTGATTCCCTTAATTCCACTAATTTCCCTCGTGCCTCATCAAGCTGGAGCTGAAACCCCCCGACACACCTGTGAAGGTAGTCAACTTGCTTTATGTAGTGAGTGAATTGTTTTTTCAAGGCCCCAAATTATCTAGATTGTTGGCCTTCCCAAGTCTGGCACCAATATTTGAAGTTGATATCTCCTGAATCCACCAAGGTGACTGGAGGAGGCCGCCAAGGTTTCATACATGCAGGTAAAGAGTTGATGATCATCACTCGATATCCAAGCCACAAATGGGGTGATGGGTCAAAAAGATATAACACCCTTGAGAACCCTAGAGCAAGGAGAGTTACGAAGTCACTTAGCAGAGTATAAGGGAGCCAAGGGAGGATGTTTTCCAAGCATCCAAATGAAATATCACCACCTATGCGCATTCTAATTATGAACCAAATATCCAGAGGTCGGGTAGGAGTGCTTGACACATGATTGTCACGTGACAACACGTGGAGGCTTTCGTGAGAGGATAATTCAACGCCCCCTCCCATTTAAAAACTATGCTTTGGATGATGTCGTAGAAGTAAATGATGGGTGACCCAAAAGTGAATCTAATCACCCATGCGCATTGAGATTATGGAGGGGCAATTATTCTTGAGGATGACCCTTCTCTAATGATGATTAGGAGGTTGGGGTCCTTTCCACATGCTTCGTTTGCTTTTTTGTCTGCTTCTGTGTTAAGTTGCCTTAAGACATGGAAGAACCTTAATGAGGGAATACCTTTGCATCCGGCTCTGATTCAATTGCACATTTTGTTGAGCTAGGTGTCTAATGGGGTACTATCCATAACCATATGCCTTATGACCAATGAGAAGTCTCCAATGATGATGGCTTGTTGGATGTTCTTGTCAAGAAGAAGGGTAACTCCTTGCCACAAGGCGTAGGAATCAACTTGATTGCTCGTTGCAACCCCCAAAATCTAGGCAAATCCACTTACACTATTTCCTTCAAGATCAAAGAGAATCCCACCCCCACACCTGCCTCCCTAGGGTTTCCCTTCAAAGCTCCATCGAAGAAAAGAATATGAAAATTTTGACTTTTGACCCATTCTGCAATATGTTCCTTGTGTGCTCTCAACTTCCATCTTTCCATGCTTTGGGGATTCCTTTTTGTCAAATGGGGCGATTTCATTATATCGATTTCAAGGGGGGACAACCAAAGTCTTTCTTCAATGTTCAACAGGAAGAAGTTATGCTTGTTGTTTCCCTTTGGACGGACAACCTCTGCTAGAAGACCCAAAGCTTTGGTTGTGACTCTGACAAGGGGGATTCCTTCATCCTTAAACACTTTTTTGTTCCTTTCCAACCATATTTTCCAGAGGATAAAGTAGGGAGTCTCCTTCCAGACACATTTTAATAGAGGTTTGTGCTAGAAGGAACACATATAAACCAAATGCCATGAAGTGAGGAGATCATTCCAGCTGTTGTAGTTGGGAGCCTGATCACATATAGGATGAAGTACATGTCGCCAAACTTTATTTATGTATGGGCATTCCATAAAGAGATGCTCAGTGGTTTCCTCCGAGCTCTTACACAAGAGGAAAATTGAGGGCCCTTGTATTCCTCTTTTTTTTTCAGATTTTCTGCTGTGAGGATTTTTTTGTGGCAAAGAGTCCATACAAAGAATTTTATCTTTGGATGGGATTCGTTGCTCCGGATTGCTTTATAAATGGTCAACCTGGGTCTATTGTTGTTTTGGGATAAGATACGATGATACCCTTTCTTGATTGTATATCTCCCAACTTTCGATCCCCATTCTAACTTGTCGGGGAACAAGGAGGAGAGGGCGGCAGCTCCTTTCAAACTATCCTAGAGATGCCACCAGCTTGAATCTAGAGGGGGGGGAGGTTTTGAATATTCCAACTGGCCCAAACTATCTCAGATGATCCTTCCAAAGAGGAGATGTTGGCTAGAGTAGAAAGCCTGACCTGGCTCATCCAACGCCTGAGGGGTTCAAGATCTGGGAAAGAGTTTAGGGGGGCTCCCCATTATCTTGTCGTCCAAAATATTTATTTATTTTCCATTCCCTGGTATCCAAGATAGATGTGGCTGGATGAGATGGTTTTCTTCCTTGCAGACGTGCCATATTGGGGTTCTTGTAGTGTCTTGTGAGAGAGAATCAAGGGCTTGAAGCCTTGGAGGGCACTGATATTTCCTTGTTAAAACAGTTTTACACCAAGATTGATCCCCTGAGACTAATTTCCATATAATCTTGGCTCCTAGCGTGACATTTATAAAGGCAGGGTTTTTATTACCAAGCCTCTTTTTTCAAATGGTTCAGTGACTGTTGCCCAATTCACTAGATGGAATTTCTTGGTTGAAGTTTTTCCACCTTGCCATAAGAATTTTCTTAGAATAATTCCAATATGATGTACTACTCCAACAAGGGTCGAGACGACCGAGAAAATGTAAATTGGGAGAGATGAGAGCATTGATTTAACAAGAATCGTCCTGCCTGCTAAATTGAACCATTGAGGCCCCCATTGGGTCATTTTGGATTTTATTTTATCATTGTCTCCACCCAATCAACAAAAGTAACATTTTTAATGGTGATTGGGATTCCCAAGTACTTGAAATTCTGCCAATTTGGTTTGAAGGTGAACTCTAAAATGTCGGCCATGGATTTGAGAAGATTAACAGGAGTGTTTGAACCATACAGACAACTCTTATTTTTGTTGACATGTCCCCCTAAGGCTAGGATAAATCTATACAAAATCCTTTTAAATCGGGAAGTGATAATGATGGAAGCCCCTCCCAAAAGTATTGTGTCATCTGCAATTTGCGAGTGATTTATGTCCTTGACCCCTATGACTATATAGATTTCGTTGATATGGTCATTATGTCTACCTTTCTCTAACTTTCTGCTCAGTGAATCAGCCATGACAATGTAAAGGAAGGGGGAGAGGGGACACCCCTACCTCAACCATATGTTGTTTTTAAAGAAATTGCTTGGTCTCTCGTTTATAGGGGGGGGGAATCCAAGGATCTCCAATGCAGGCTCTTATCAAAGAAATAAAATCGTTATCAAACCCAAATTTAGTGAGAACAACATAAAGGAAGGAGTGACATACCCTATCAAAAGCATATTCCATGTCCATTTTTACTACAAAACCTTTCTCATTTATGCTTCTGTTGGAATGGATTAACACTTGAACAAGGAGAATATTGTCAATGATGTTACGGTTCTGGAGGAATGGTCCCTGATTTTATGAAATGATCTTGTTGAGCAGGGGTTTAATGTGATTGGCAAGAATCTTAGAAAGGATTTTGTTGGAGGCGTTACAAAGGGTGATGGGTCTAAAATGGGAGAAAGAGGAGGGTCGTGATTCTTTAAGAATTAGGGATAGGAAGGTTGAGATTGTTCCTCCCCCTAATTTAATCTTCAATTGGGAGCCTCTGATCATTCTGACTAGGTATTTTTGGATGAGGTCCCAGTTTTCTCTCTAAAAGGAAATTGAAAATCCGTCAGGCCCAAGAGATTTGTTTGGGTGGAGCCCCCAAATAACTTTGATAACCTCATCTTTAGGTATGATGGCAGTCAAGGCTTCATTGTCTTCTTGAGAGATCAGGTGTGGAACAGAGGTCGTCATTTCTTGAATTGATGTCTCAGAATCACCAACGTCTTCGTTGACAAGACGAGAGAAGAACCATGTTGCTTCTTTCGCAATTTCAGCCTAAGTGTTGAGGATTTTCCCATTACTCCCCTAGATAGATGTGACTGCATTATTATTTTGTCTAGCCTTAGCTTGTTTATGAAAGAAAGAGGTGTTTTGATCCCACAATATAAGCCACAGACTCCTGGACTTGAGGCACCAAGCCTCCTCTTCATCTCTACAAGCTGAATATAATTTTGAGTAGCAATCCCTTTCTTTGTCAATAAGAGCTTGGGTTACTTCTCTAACTTCCATATCTTTATGAGTCTAAAGTGGAGAGGCTTGCAATTATTTTTTGTCCAAGGAGGGTTCCTTGAAGTTTATTGCCACCTAATTTTTTAGCACAAACTTGTTGTCTTTAAGCTTTGACTCCCAAACAAATGTAGGGTGGCCCTTTACAGGGGTGATCCGAGCATCACGAATGGAAGAGAAAATGATCAATACAGGAAGCTATATGACCAGGGCTGAGACGTCGATTAGTCCAGGTATACTTCCCATTTTTAGGATTTATATCAATAAGGTCCCAGGTGTACATAAGGGTCTAAAAAAAATCTTTGAAAGGATCAAAGAGGGTGGTCTCCCCCCTTTTCCTGAGAGAGAGAGAGTCAATTTAAGGTCCCTCGCTATGATGTAATGGGATAGATCAAAATATTGGTGGACTTTAGCCAACGAGTTCCAGCATTCCTGTTTTTTTATGTATTGCATGGGAACATAAAAATTAAATATTTTGAAGTGTTGATTAGTTTGTTTGCACTGTATATCTATATAAATCCAATGTTGGGCTTTGACAGTCTGGATCAGATCGAGCTTGGGATTTTCCCAAATGGTGCAAATGCCTCCTCAGGCTCCTCTTGAGCCAACTAAGATATTGCTGGTGTCTTTTCTTAAACACGAGCTCAATGATTGCATGTCCTCTTCTAAAAGTTTTGTCTCCTGGATTAGGAAAATGTTTGGGTGCTCTGAATGAAAGAGATCCCTCACCTTGTTCATTTTTGTTTTATTTCCCAAACCCATACAGTTTTAGGAGACAACCTGCATTATTTAACATTGGAGGATTTGGTGTTACCTCTTGCTTCTATTGCTTTGGCTCTTTGCTCCTTTTATCTGATCAAAGAGGTCATCAATTCTGGGTAGAGGGTATTTGTTCTTCACAGTGGCTTTATTCAGTTGTCTAAATTCAATACACAGCGTCAATGTTCCATCCTTCTTTTTGACAAAAAGTACTAGTGCTCCCGAAGGTGAAACACTTGCCCGTATGTACCCTTTCTACAAAAATTCATCCAACTGCATTTCTAATTATTTCAATTCAGGTGTACTCATTTTGTAAGGTGCTTTTGATACTAGGGCAACTCCTGGTGCTAAATAAATAGAGAAATATATCTCCCTCTTCGGTGGCAATCCCAGTATTTCTTGGAATACATATTCAAACTCTTGCAATACTAGAAAATTTTCAAGGCTTGGCCCTTTTTTATTTTCTGGCTCGTCCACATGAGTTGCATGCAATTGAAATCCTTTCTTGAAATATATCTTCAGTTGTAAGGCTGAAATCTCCCTTATAGAACTAGGTCTTGGAATTCCTTTCACAGTGCTATGTTTTCCTTCTTCATCAAGACATGTAAATGTCTTGTTATGACAAGCTAGGACAACATAGTGTTTGTCCAACCAATCCATTCCAATTAGGATATCATAAGATCCTAATGGTATGATATTTAGGTCAGAATTAGTATTCACTCCATTAATACTTATTGGATAGCCTATGACTGTGTCATTGATCATTCTTTTGGTTCTGGTGGCTAGCTAAACCAAACTTGATTTTTCAAGCTTAATTTTCTCCAAATGTAATCTATCCACTATTTTAGGATCAATGTAACAAGGGATTTCTCCTAAATAAATTAAAATAACAATAGGTTGATTAATGATCTTACCTTCCACTTCAATCATATTGGATTGGTACTTTGCTTGTCGATCTTCTAAGGCTGCATATATTCTTCCCATGTCCTCTACTATTATAGCCTCTTGAATGTCATGCATAGTCTTCGATTTATCTCTTGTGTGAGGTAAATCCTTGTATATGTGATTTTCTTTGCACCCCCAACATTGGATTGGTGATCGTCCTCTTTTTCCCAAGGAGTCTTCCTTCCTTCTTTTATTGTTCATTTCTTTCATGGCATATTGTTCATTTCTTTTATAATATGTTGAGCGTATCCAATTTATAATTTAGTGTTCCCAAAGCCAATCATTGAATACATGTAAGAGGGTGGGTGTGAGTAGTCACATCCCATAGTTATTGGGCACATGGGGGTTGAGTGCAATTAGCTTGGGGAAGAGTGTGTGTCAAGCAAGCAAGCCGAAGGAGAGGAAATTTGTATGGGTTACACATGGAGTTTTTATGCATGAGGAGCAAGTAGAGAGAAAGAAAGAGAGCTTGGAGTTGGTGTAGCCATGGAGGGTGAATTATAGAGCAAGTTGGAGCGTATTTGGAGCTAGAAACTGAAGAGCAAGGTTTTCAGGCCTGAAGAGTGAACTCTTGTGTGAGTTGCACTAAAATGACAAGTGTTTGTTGTTGGTTTTGCTGGTATTTTTCCTGGCATTAAGTTCCCTTGAGTTCCCAGCTGAGAGAATCCTAGCTACTTGTGCCATAGAGACCCTGATAAACAAATGGGATGCCCAAGGGACTAAGATCAGTGAATGGGTACATTCCTTGGGTTGGGTAGGTCAAGAGGAAGAGATCTTGTGGAAAATTGTGATAGTTGTAACAAGATATTAGTGGGTTGTGAGTTTTTATGAGTTGTCGGTGGACTGTGAGAGACCACCCTCTTTTGTCGATTACTAGCCTCAGCTTGGGGGTGACTGGCTGTTGAGATTTGGAAAATTCAGTCTATGGTAGGGTGGAACGTTAGTACCAAGCAGTTGGTTGCACAACGATTATTAAAAGATATGTGTTTTATCTTGTGGTTGAGTTATTTCATGAGTTTATTTGTTGTGCATGAACTTTGTGTATTTGTGAATGATTTATATGTTTCTACATGAATTATTAAGTTGCATTCATGTTATTTTGATATGTTGTAGATGCATCTATTTTATGGTTATAGATAACAGCTAATTTTTTTTTTTAATTCGTAGTTGAAAGCTACAGGAAATTAGTTAATTGTAATTGAATTGAATTAGTTAGAAGAAAATTTATTTTTATGTGTATTTTGCATCGTAGTGTCCCTCGGTTGGGCTGGGGGACGTTACATGTGGTATCAGAGCCTCTGGTTCAAACACCGGGCTTGGATGGGCTTGAACTAGAGAAAATTGGTGAAATTCATTGTTGCATATTTTGTCTGTGATGGGTTGGGGGAAAATGGAGAAGAACAGAGAAGAATCCCCAATTTTGTGAGTGAAATATGGGTTTAAACAACTCTGGACTGTTCAAGAGGTTCCATGGAGCCAAGCGATAAAGTTGCAGATCAAAATTCAATCTAGAATGGTCGAAATTCGAATTTTAATGGTCACGTGTAGAGTTGCAGGAAGTTTGGTGAATTGACGGTCGAGATCGCGTTTGATCTCAACATCAACGGTTGAGATTCCCCTTGATAAAATTAAAAATTCATAAGGTTTCATTCCTTTAAAAGGTTGGGTAAATCAATGGCCCAGATTCATTTTAGAGGTTGTGAAACAGATGAGATCGACAACCCATATTCACCTGGGTTTTTGTCGAAATTTTATAAGTTTGAGGCTCGACCACAGAATCCATCGACGATCGATGGTCAGATCGATGATTTTGGTGAAGTGTTGGAAATTCACCAAGAGAAAACATCAATGGTCGATGATCGATGGATGGGCATCGACAAAGTTGAGAAAAGTTGATACGATCGACGACCAGGATCATTTTTTAGTGGTAGATCAACGGTCTAGATCAATCGGAATTTTGGTTGATTTTCTTTTCTAAGTAATGAAGCTCACCAGTAGAGTTCATCATTGGTCGATGTTCGAATCAATGAGTTTGGTGAAGAGCTTGGTTCTGCCAAAATAAGTCTTCGATCATCAATGGTTGATGGTTAAGGATCGACAGATTTTGGTCAAATTTTATAAGTGTCAATTTCACCAACGAATCTTGTCGATTGTCGATGGCTGCATCGGCATAATCCCATGAAGTATTTTCAATCACTAACGAAGTTCGTTGATGGTTTATGGGACAGTGGTCGGGCGTCTGTGAAATTTGATGAAGTGTTTCGAATCAAGCAAGAGCAGTCGTTGATGACTGACGCGTCGATGGATGGGCGTCGACTAATTTGGCAAAGTGTACGGATCATCCAAGAGAATCGTTCGATGGTCGATGGATAAAAGAGGGTGATGACGTTTCATACAATGTCATCATCCATGTGTCATGTCACGTCCGTAGTTTCCACATCAGCCAATAAAAGTGGTCGATGGCCGATGGTTAGGTCGGTTGATTTGGGGAAGTGTTGTCGATAGTTGTTGCGGATCATCAATTATCGAAGGTTCGATGGTCGGCAATGAGTCGAATTAGTGAGGAGTTCCATTTTCCAATGAATATCGATGACGGTCGAATAGTCCCATTTTAGAGTTGTGCATAAATTGGGGGTTGGGGAGTTGGGTCGATGGATTACGGTCGCATCGGCAAATGGGGAAAGTGTGGTGCATGCCCAAGAAATGTTGTTGGTCGCTGATGGTCGATAGAGTCAAATCAATGGTTTTTGTTTCCTCTGATTTGAGATTGACGAATCGCATTTAAAGTGCTATTACATTACTAAAACAATTAGTTTTGTGCAATTTTTTGTGGTTTTTGAAGGTCATTAACTTGCGGGGCATTTTTGAGACCCTAAACAAAGTTTTTAGCAAGTCAAAACCAACAAGAAAAAAGTGTACCAAAGTACACTATGTTTTTTCATCTCAAATTAAAGAACTTGGAGAGATCTATCCAATGATCTAAATGGTTTACAAAACGGAGCTCGTATGAGAAAGTTACAGCCAAAACAATGAGGGTAAAATTTTGACACCAATTTTACTTCTAGAGAGCATAACTCCATGCTCAGAAGTCTGTTTGGGGCACAAGAGCAGTCGATGGAAAGATTATGACCCATAGAAGCTAGTAGTGGGGTCATATTTTGGTTATGAGTACCTAAAAAATTGCAGGAAGAGAAATAAGTCAGTTGTAGCATGCAGGGATAAATTGGGTAAAACAACCTAAACTTCTCTGAACCATAACGTTTCGCTAAAAACTCATATTAAGGCATGGATATAGTCGTTGGAAAGATGTTTCGGAGAAGAATGCATCAAGGAAATAAAAAATGAATTGGTGCAATGTGTCCTTCATAACTTGATGAAGAAATAACTTGTATTCTATATGATGAAATGTTTTATACTATGCATGTCTAACAATAATTATTACATGCACGTTTCTTGCAGAATTAGAGGTACAGGAAGGAAACTTTGATTCTTATATGAGGACTGAAGTTATGAAATATTCTTAGGGATCTTACAACCATGAGGAAGAGATCATAGGTATGCATGTCAACATCAGGAATGTTGAGACAAAGTCAAATCGAAGAAGAGATAGGCAAGAGCCTATCACTATGAGAAGCCTACATAGGGAAGTGCAGAGCTATAGAGATAATAATGAAAGGATTATGAAGGCTCGGGAAGAGATACTTTAGAGATTAAACATACAAGGATTAACAAAGACTCTGGCACCAAGAAAGCAACTAGTGATATACAAGTGTCAGCATCAAGATCCCATAACAAAAGGGATGATCATGGAAATGACAGGCAGTCGAGAAGCATGAGCAGGCATCGTCATTCTCCAAGGAAATCCACTAGAAGAGCTCGTGCAAGTTCAGGGATAGGGAACATCCCAAGCATTTCTCTTGTTAGGAGGAAAAGGAGAAGGCCCAAGGTAGACATCTTGCAAGGTGAGCTCACAAATATTAAGCCACCAAATTTCAATGGTGAACACAGGAAAGGAGAAGAGGCAGAGGCCTGGCTATTGAAAATGAAAAAATATTTCTAGTTGCGTGATTACCCCTCACGAGTAGAATCTAGAATTACCACCTACCACTTGCAAGGAAAAGCAACTATGTGGTGGGATCAACTTAACCAAGCCAACAACATTGATGAGAAGAGGATCTCATGGAGGTAGTTCAAAGGATATTTCCAAGAGAAATATTTATCTGAGCATTACTATGAAAGAAAGATGAAAGAGTTCTTTGAACTCAAGTTGGGAACCATCACAATAGAGGAATATGAGAAGAGGTTCTTTGAATTCTTGAAGTATGTAGACTTCATCAAATATGAGAAAGTCAAATTCCAAAGGTTTCTAAGTGGGTTACCCTCCTTCTATAGTGACAAGATTCAATATGATAACCTAAAAAAATTGGAGGAAGCCATAAGGAGAGCAAGGCATCTTTATGAGCAAAGCAAAGGAAGGTCAGTTTTCCAAAAAGCTTGGAAGGATGAGATGAAAGGGAAAAATGATTAAAGGTGGAAAGGATTTAATACACCCTTTTTCAAGAACAACACCCAAGAAAATCAACAAGGCCAGTCAGCCCAAAATGAGCACAAAAATGAAGATTCATTTTGGAAAAGGCCAAGGCAACAGTTTGTTCAATGTTAGGGATGTGAGGGAAATCACTTATATAGGGACTTCCCTCACAAAGGAGAAAGAATGAGGACTGTCCGCAACATTCAAGAGGTTGAAACAGTGGAAGACATGGGAGGAAAAATGACAAGGATTTATGTAGCCTTGAACAACAAGCAAGAAAAATATCAATTCCCCCATGATCGAAGTGGAAGGTAAGATTGACAACCAACCCATAGAAATTTTGATTTATTTTGGAGCTAGCTATAGTTACATAAACGCTAACATTGTTGAAAGATTTTGACTTGCAAATGATTAAGCGTAAGAAACCTTGGTTAGTTCAGTTAGCCACGGGAGCTTTCAGAAAGATCATTGAGTTGGTTAAATATTATCCGATAGACATGAATGGACTCAACATAAAGGTGGATTCATACCATTGGGTTCATATGATTGTCTAATTGGCATGGATTGGTTGGAAAAACACCATGTTGTCCTAGATTGTTACAATAAGGCAATCACTTGTCTTGATGAAGAAGGGTAGCAAGGAAAGATTAAAGGCATTCCGGAAGTTGTAGTTGTTAGATATATTTCAGCTATGCGGTTGAAGAAGAGTTTTAGGAAGGGATGTCAGTTTTTTGCAGCCCATATGAAAGAGGAAGCCAAAGAAAAAATGGCAAGCATTGAAGACCATACGGTCTTGAGGGATTTTGAAGATGTTTTTAGAGAAATCCCATGACTGTTGCTAAAGAGATACATCGATTTCTCTATTGATTTGATGCCACTAGTTGCCCCTGTGTCCAAGATACCTTATAGAATGGGCACAACAAAATTGAAGGAGTTGCAGATGCAACTTGAAGAGTTGTTAAAGAAGGGGAATATAGGCCCAAGTGTGTCACTATGGGGAGCCCCAATTCTGTTTGTAAAGAAGAAATATGGAACCATAAGGTTGTGTATTTATTTCAGATGGCTGAATAAGGTAACCATAAAGAAAAAATATCCTTTACCAATAATTGATGAATTGTTTGATTAGTTGAAAGGTGCAAGAATATTTTCCAAGATTGACTTGAGATCAAGTTATCATAAAGTGAGGATAAAGGAAGAAGACATCAGCAATACAACATTCGAGAAAATATATGGGCATTATGAATTCACGATAGTGCCATTTGGACTATCAAATGCCCCAACAGTCTTTATGTGTTTGATGAATGGAGTGTTCAGGGAGTAACTGGACAAGTGTGTAATTATGTTCCTAGATGATATACTCATCTACTCTAAGTCATGGGAGGAACATGAGCAACACTTAAGAATGATGTTTTAAGTTTTAAGAGAGCATAAATTATATGCTAAGTTAAGTAAGTGCACATTTTACCAAAAGAAGATTCACTACTTGGGGCATATAATTTCAGTAGCAAAGATAGAAGTTGATCCTAAGAAGATAGAGGCCATTAGAGGATGGTCAGTTCCAAAGAATGTGACATATGTTAGATCATTCATTGGTCTTGCCAGTTATTACCGAAGATTCATAAAAGGGTTCTCAAAGATTGCAAGTCCAATCACTTCTTTGCAAAAGAAGGGAGTGAAATTTGAATGGACTTTCAAGTGTGAAGAGAGTTTTCAGCAGTTGAAGAAAATATTGACAAGTGCACCAATATTAAAGATCGTAGATACAGATGAATACTTTGTTGTGTGCATTGATGCATGCAAGGAAGGACTCAATAAAGTTCTCGGTCAAAAGGATCATGTCGTATGCTATGATTCCAAAAAATTAAAAGAGCATGAAAGAAATGATGTTACCCGTGACCTAGAATTAGCAGCAATTGTACATGCATTGAAAATGTGGAGGCATTACCTCGTGGGTAAGAAAATTGAGCTAAGGACAAACCATTGTGGTATGAAGCATTTGTTTAGACAACCAAGACTAAATGCTAGGAAAACTAGATGGATGGAATTTATGAGTCAATATGAATTTGAAATTAAGCATATAAAAGGAAAGGAAAATCAAGTGGCTAATGCACTTAGCAGGAGGGCACATGAAGTGCATATGGAAGCCATCAACATGTACATGTCTTATATGAAAGCTAAGATTGTTGCAACAACAAATTCAGATCGTCACTATGTAAAAATAAAAGAAACATTACAACAAGGTAATTTTCAGCCGAAATTTAATTCTTATGAGTTGAAAGAAGATGGAATTATCATGTACAAAGGTAAGGTGTATGTGTCGAATTCCAATGAGCTGAAAAACGTAGTTTTAAAGGAAATGCATAATGTGCCATATGTCGAGCACCCAGTTTGTCAGAAGAAAATTACAGTTGTGAGAAGCCAATACTTTTGGTCGGGAATGAAAAAGGAAGTGGCTAATTACATAGTCAAATGTCTAGAATGCTAAAAAGTAAAGACTAAACATAGTCATCAAACATATTTTCTATAGCCACTTCCCATTACGGAATGGAAGTGGGAAGTTGCCATAGTTGATTTTATTACTAAGCTACCTAGAACAGTGAAGTAACATGATTCCATCATGGTGGTGGTGGATAAATTGACTAAATCAACACATTTTATTCTGGTGAAGACTTCACACAAGGCAACAAGTATTGCAGAAATATATATGAAAGAAGTTGTTAGGATACATGGAGTGCCTAAGGCAATAGTTTCAAGTAGAGATCCAAAGTTTACTTCCAATTTTTGGAAAAATTTGTTCAAACGCTTTGGAACAAATTTAAATCTTAGTACAGTGTATCACCCAGAGTCAAATGGCAAAACAGAAAGGACTAATAGAATATTTGAGGACATGCTTAGAATGTATGTGATGGGTCAACCATCAAAGTGGGAAGATTATATTCACTTAGTGGAATTTGCATACAATAATGGGTATCGGGCCTCATTGAAAATGATTCTATTTGAAGCATTATAGGGCAGAAAGTGTAACACTCCAATGAGTTGGGATAATTCAGTAGACAAAGCAGTTGTGGGGCCAGATTTGTTGAAGGAAATAGAAGAGTAGATGGCAAAGATAAAGCAGAATTTAAAGGTTGCTTGGGATGGGCAGAAAAGTTATGCATACAAGAACATAGTGTTTAGATATTTTAAAGTGGGAAAACATGTATTTTTAAAAGTCAAGGCAAAGAGAAGTTCACTAAGATTAGGAAGTTTCCCAAAGTCGATAGCAATATATTGTGGGCCTTTTGAAATATTAAAAAAGATGGGGCCAATTGCATACATGCTAACATTGCCTACATCCATGAAAGTGAATAATGTATTTCATGTGTCATTATTAAAGAAATATGTGCCTGACCCTAACCATATAATTGATTGGAATGTAATCTAGGTGGAGCACAAAGGGGATTTCTGGGTGTAACCAGTACGCATCTTGGACTGGAAAGTCAAAGTGATCAGGAATAAATCCATAGGGTTGGTAAAGGTTCAATGGACCTGTTATGGTCCTGAAGATGCTACATGGGAGCATGAAGAAAACATGTGGGCATATTACCCACAATTTTTTTACAATTTTGAAGAAAATAGAATGCAAGACTCTGTTTTGAGCAGGTAGAGTTTTGGAACCGCATCTCAAAGTCCTATCCAACTACATTGGGGACCTTGATAAAAGAATGGATCATTCCTTAGGTTATCCTTGAGAAACAAATGGTACATCCCTTGGGTTAACCCTGATAAATTAATGGTGCATTCCTTCGGTCGACGAATTGAGAAGAACATGGGATTATGGTTGGAATTGTTGTTGGAGTTATTAAAATGCATAATTTTTATTTTTAACTATTGTGATGTAAATTTTCATATATGTATATGAACACAGAGTGCACCGAGGATCGCACACAATTTTATGGGAGGGGGGATGTAACATCCCCACTATAATCATCGGTTTAATTCATTCTTGTGTAGATATAATGTGTGGCTATGGCCAAAGCGATGTAATATGTGGATTGTATTTCAATGTATTAATAATAAAAAGTGATGTCACTTGCTAAGGGGACATGGACAAGAGATGGGGGATGAATGGAGAGTCCGGGATAATGGCCAAGAGAGGTCCAAGGGGGAATTACCAATTTATATTAGTTCAACCCATTTTCCTAAATTGCTATTTGTATATGAACCATCCAATTTTTAATTGAGTGTTCCCAAAGACAATCATTGAATACATGTAAGAGGGTGGGTGTGAGTAGTCATTGTTAGGCTCCAATCTACTCAAGTAAATTAGAGTGCAAATGATTGTCAATCCGGTGTTTGTAAGACTTAGAGGCACGTCCAAAGTATATGGATTTAGAGATAATTTTTATCTTTAATGGAGATAAACCAAAACCTAGTCTAAGGCTAAATATGAAAGAGATGCTAAGCTTCTATTCGGAAGTTATCTTCATAGATCTCATAACAGTAATCAGCACTTGTTTTTCTAAAGAGTAAAAACAGTAAGCATTCAAGAGATGTTCGAACTAGTTTTAAGACCTATCAAATGTTAGAAGAACAAAACTCTTATTCAAGAGATGCATTCATTGTCTTCTTTCATTCATTCATTAACAACTTATCATCAAATTAAATCAAAGTACTGAAAGCATAAATAACTCAAAAAACATTCATGACTATCTTAATGCTTGAAGTCAAACTACACATTGAATTCTCATTCAAGAAATCATTCCCAATATGAGTAAGGCTTGAAAACATTAAGCATGTAACTTAGCTATGAAATTCATCTAACTACAGCAAGATAAAACTCATCTACAGCAAGATATGATCTAAAACGTGTATTTGAAAAAGAACACAAAGAAAGAGTGTACTAGTTTGGCAAAGGGGGCCCTCCAATGCTTCACTGGTACACTTGAGTTGACTCAGCTAAGAAAGAGCTCTAGAAGCATTCAAATCATCATATCATAAGCATTTACAGGAACAAAACACAGAGCTGATCTTCAAGAGTGCAAATTCCAAAGTTTCTTCATTCACATAAGATTGTCTTACTAGTTTAGGCTTAAGAGTATTTATACAAGAGTCTCAAAACTAAAAATGCTAATAAGTCTCCTAAATATCATGATTAGATCCATAATATCTTAGGAGGGTCGAATGCCTCCTTTCGATCCACAATATATGGTCAAATCCCACGAAATCCAAAACTGTCCAAGATTTAAGGCTGAAACACGGCATTTTCTACTGAAGTGGCCCTGTTTGACCAGCATTGACCGGACATCTGGAAGGCTCAGATTTTGAATCTGATAGCTCATTATCCATCCTTGTACATCAGGGAACACGACCCAAGTCTTAGATTTCGCCTAGGTGTCCTGCAAGTATACAAACCACAGAACTTTTACGGGATTTGGTCAAATCCTATAATTTCTGATAAATTTTCAATTTTAATGCTAAAATTTAGAAAACTCAATTCTTAAGCTAAAGAATGACAAATATACCTTGCATAGGCTGTTTTATGGAAAATATGGAATGAAATGAAGGCAAAATGGATGGATAAAGAGGCAAAAGTATGGTTTATAGAGCAAAATGGAAGCATAAAAATGGACTCAACATCTCCCCCAAGAGGAAGTCTTTGCATGTCCTCATGCACAAAAATGTCCCTGACCGGTGTCACTGATCTTCTGCCACCTCTGCTGCCTGT
>JASDQU010102868.1:223262-239059 GCA_032191745.1 Picea mariana | reverse complement strand
GGTGGAGGTTGGTTGGATGGTAGCTGGAGTTGTTGTGGTTGGGTTAGTTGAGGTGCAGGTTGTGATGACTGAAAATATGAATTTTGTGGTTGATTCTGCTGGAACTGTTGATAAGGAAAAGGCTGATATGGATGTTGATATGACTATTGATAAGGCAGTTGGTATGGATGTTGGTATGGCTGATTTCCTTGAGAATATCCTCGCCAACCTTGAGGAGGTTGGTTTTGGCTCTACTGAGGAGGCCACGTTTGCCAAGACATGGGTGCATTCCATGAATTTTGAATGGGAGTTTGAAAATTATGAGGAAATTGTTGAGGAGCAAAATTTTGAGACATACCTCTGAAACGTGGCTGCCAAGGCTTCCTTGGTGCTAGGTAGTAAAGAGATTCCATTCCTTGTCCTTCTTCTATGTGAGTAGCTTCTAGTTCTTTTAACCTTGGACAATCATCAGTGGCATGATTATCTGTACATAATCCACAAACTTGAATTCTGTTTAAAGGACATTCTCTTGGTGCATATTTTTTTCTACATGTAGGACACCAGATGGCTAATACTTTATCTTGTTCTTCTTGCTTCTGTTTAGCTTTCAACATGTCAAGTTGTGAACCAAATGTGTTCATAATATCAGTTTTAAAGCTCTCAAATAGATTTCCTAATTTCGTTTTAGTAACACCATTGGAAATTGATTTTGTTGACTTTGTCACAATATCTCTTTGTCCTATTCCTCTTTTAGCTTTTCCTCTTGAGTATTTCTTACATAATTCAGCGATTTTTGGGAAAGGAAGGTGAGAAATATCCCCTGCCCCCATTAAATTAAGAGCCTCCAAATTTTCATCTGAAATTCCCTTTAAAAAGATAGTACAGATGACATCCAAAGGGAGATTAGATTGCTTAGATTTATGCATATTATAAAGGAATTTTTCTAGATATTCTTCTAAGCTTTCATCTTCACTTTGAGTCATTTTAAAGATATCTTCTTTAGAGTCTTTGGATTTACAATAAGGCTGATATTTAGTAAGAAATTTATTTTTCATGTCTTCCTAGTATACTATGGTTGCTTCTCCCAACCCCATGAACCATTTTAATGCATATCCTTTCAAAGTTGCAGGAAATAAACGAAGTTTTTGAGCATCGTTGGTATATCCATATGTTCTACAAACGATGTCAAATTCAAACATGAAAGAATCGGGGTCTTCAGTAGTCAAGCCAAAGAAATTTGGAAGAATAGAGGGAGGAATATTTTTCATTTTTATGTCATCTCCTAAAAGAGTTGGTGTATCAACTATAGGAAATGCAAATGTAGTATGTTCTTCTTCCTCTTCTTCATCATTTCCTCTTGTCTCTTCCCGATGTGATTCTCTATCTTCTCGTTCTTTCCTTCCTCTTTCTTCATTTCTTTTCCTTTCTAGTTCCCTTTCCATTCTCTCCCTTTCTTGTCTATCAGCTTCTGACATTTCAAAGAAGTTTTCTATTGTATAGTCAGATATTTCTGTTGGAAAAAGAGGTTGTCCTATTTGTTTAAAAATAGTTTGTTTTTCTTTTTGCTTTCCTACAGAAGATATTTATGTTTGTGTTTGTTTCTTCTTTACTTCATAAGCCAATAGAACTTGTCTTTCTATGAGAGTTAACCTTTGTCCTGAACGTTGTTTCTCTTCCAATTCTTCCAAAGTAATTTTTCCAGCAGTTGGTGTGGTAGATTCGTACTTTTCAGTTGTAGATGTTCCTGCTCCTATAGATGGTGGATTAGTTTTGGGGGGGGTTTCTTTTAAAAATCTGCCTTTATCATCCCTAAGTTTAGACATAAAGAAACATAATTTAAAATAACTTCTATGATGTGTTTTTTTATTTTATTTTATGAATATATAATTTTTTATATCTCTAAATATGCCTCCCCGGCAACGACGCCAAAATGTTAGGCTCCAATCTACTCAAGTAAATTAGAATGCAAATGATTGTCAATCCGGTGTTTGTAAGACTTAGAGGCACGTCCAAAGTATATGGATTTAGAGATAATTTTTATCTTTAATGGAGATAAACCAAAACCTAGTCTAAGTCTGAATATGAAAGAGATGCTAAGCTTCTATTCGGAAGTCATCTTCATAGATCTCATAACAGTAATCAGCACTTGTTTTTCTAAAGAGTAAAAACAGTAAGCATTCAAGAGATGTTCGAACTAGTTTTAAGACCTGTCAAATGTTAGAAGAACAAAACTCTTATTCAAGAGATGCATTCATTGTCTTCTTTCATTCATTCATTAACAACTTATCGTCAAATTAAATCAAAGTACTGAAAGCATAAATAACTCAAAAAGCATTCATGACTATCTTAATGCTTGAAGTCAAACTACACATTGAATTCTCATTCAAGAAATCATTCACAATATGAGTAAGGCTTGAAAACATTAAGCATGTAACTTAGCTATGAAATTCATCTGACTACAGCAAGATAAAAATCATCTACAGCAAGATCTGATCTAAAACGTGTACTTGAAAAAGAACACAAAGAAAGAGTGTACTAGTTTGGCAAAGGGGGCCCTCCAATGCTTCACCGGTACACTTGAGTTGACCTATCTAAGAAAGAGCTCCAGCAACATTCAAATCATCATATCATAAGCATATACAGAAACAAAACACAGAGCTGATCTTCAAGGGTGCAAATTCCAAAGTTTCTTCATTCACATAAGATTGTCTTACTAGTCTAGGCTTAAGAGTATTTATACAAGAGTCTCAAAACTAAAAATGCTAATAAGTCTTCTAAATATCATGATTAGATCCATAATATCCTAGGAGGGTCGAATGCCTCCTTTAGATCCACAATATATGGTCAAATCCCACGAAATCCAAAACTGTCCAAGATTTAAGGCTGAAACAGGGCATTTTCTACTGAAGTGGCCCTGTTTGACCAGCGTTGACCGGACATCTGGAAGGCTCAGATTTMGAATTTGATAGCTCATTATCCATCCTTGTACATCAGGGAACACGACCCAAGTCTTAGATTTCGCCCAGGTGTCCTGCAAGTATACAAACCACGGAGCTTTTACGGGATTTGGTCAAATCCTGTAATTTCTGATAAATTTTCAATTTTAATGCTAAAATTTAGAAAACTCAATTCTTAAGCTAAAGAATGACAAATATACCTTGCATAGGCTGTTTCATGGAAAATATGAAATGAAATGAAGGCAAAATGGATGGATAAAGAGGCAAAAGTATGGTTTATAGAGCAAAATGGAAGCATAAGAATGGACTCAACAGTCACATCCCATAGTTATTAGGCACATGGGGGATGAGTACAATCAACTTGGGAAAGAGTGTGAATCAAGCAAGCAAGCCAAAGGAGAGGAGATTCATATGGGTTGGGACAATAGTTTTGCACATGGAGTTTTTGTGCATGACGAGCAAGCAGAGAACAAGAAAGCGATCTTGGAGTTGGTTCAACCATGGAGGGTGAATTATAGAGCAAGCTAGAGTGTATTTGGAGTTGAAAACTAAAGAGCCAGGTTTGCAAGCCTAAAGAGTGAGCTCTTGTGCGAGTTGCACTAAAACAACAAGTGTTTGCTATTGGTTTTTCTAGTAGTTTTCCTAGCAGCAACATCCCTTGAGTTCCCAACTGAGAGATTCCTAGCTACATATGCCATAGAGACCCTGATAAATGAATGGGACGCCTGGGGGACTAAGATCAATGAAGGGGTACATTCCTTGTGTTGGGCAGGTCAAGAGGAAGAGAGCTTGTGGAAAATATGGATAGTCGTAGGAAGATATCAACGGGTATTGAGTTTTTATGAGTTGTGAGTGGACTGCAAGAGACCACCCTCTTTTTTGGATTACTACCTTCAGCTCGGGGGTGACTAGATGTTGATATTTGCAACAGTCAGTCTATGGTTGGGTGGAGTGTCTGTCCCAAGCAGTTGGTTTCATAACCATTATTAAATATAAGTGTTTTATCTTGTTGTTGAGTTATTTCATGAGTTTATTTGTTGAACATGAACTCTATGTATTTGAGAATGATTTATATGTTGTTGCGTGAATTATTAATTTGCATTCATGTTATTTTGATATGATGTAGATGCATCTATTTTATGGTTATAAACAATAGCTAAATCTATTTTAATTTGTAGATGAAAGCTGTAGGAAATTAGTTAACTGTAAATGAATTGAATTAGTTATTAGAAATTTTGTTTTTATGTGTATTTTGCACCATAGTGTCCCTCGATTGGGCTAGGGGACATTACATTAGAGGTTGGAAACTTCAAAATTCTCCTATCAGGAGTAGTATTATATTTAGTTTTGTCTATAAGGCATGAATCATTGGTTCAAGGTAAAGAGGATGGAAATCAAACTAATCCCCATTGTCAAACATGTGTGATTGTTCCCTGGATTATATGCATACAGATTTATAAATAAATTTTGTGTTTTTATCTTATATCGAAATTTACTCCTAAAATTGATATATCATTACTTATAGGGTAAATTCATAGATTATGGTTTCGTCAAGTGAATCCCCATTTGTTGAGTCTTCAACACACCCTTTGAAATATTAGACATTTCAATGGGTACCACTTTTTTTTATCGTTTATTCTTATTTTAGTTTAGCTTGTCTACATTTTTCTTTTGCCTTACTCCCTACTCCTTTATTTTTGTTCGTGTTTAGATATTAGAAAATTTCCCCAAAAGGATGTGCAAACAAATTGATAGCTTAAGTGAAAAGATGGAAAAGACTTAATAAATTTAACCCAAAAAAACCCCAGAAAAATATGAAACAATTTTCAAATGTTATGATCTCAATAAAGGCACTTAGTCGACGTCGACGACCTATCGATGGTCAGAAAAATCTTTGAAGAATTAGGAAAGGACTGAAAGTTTACATCAATCATCGATGAGGTTTTCCATCGATGTCTATTGAAACCTCTAGCAAAGGTGTGAAGAAACTGTGAATATTCATCGATGTTGATAGAACCATGAACAAAGAAATAAGTATTGATTATCTAACATGAAATTTTGATGAATCTTAAACATTGGTGATTAAAACACAAAGCTATCAATTTCAATAACTTGGTAAGCCACGTCATGGTCTAAATCATTAGTTCCATACTCCCACATCAACTTCCATATAGGTGTATGTACCTACCACATCAGATGACACATCACTTGCCACATCAACTGTCACATCATCGTCTATGTTTCTCTTGCCATGTCATCTCAACACATCAGCTCATGTGTAATCATTGTACAGGTCTGTCTTGCAATCATCGGTGATCGGGGGGTTTTGTTGCATGTTTTGGTGGATGGGCACTTTTTTTTCCAATACCGATGAACCCATTGGGAATCAGCAGGTTTGACAAACGTTTTAAGTAGACCGTGGAAACTCTTTTTACCCATCATTGATAGCCTATCAACGTTGGAAAACTTCTTGTTCATAATATGTATGGGATGATGCAAACCTTTTCCAATGTTGATATACTACAAGCTCATGATGGATCACAATCATCTAATTCACTACAACGATGAATCTCCACCATCGAAACTTTAAACCAAGCAATGGTTACTCTTCTGTTTCGTACTACCACGTCACTTTCATGCATGGCCACATCATCACACCATGTGTTCAATCATACCTCACCTTGTTATATTTTGTACTTTACTTTGACATCTTAGTTGACATGTATACTTCCATGTCATCGTACAGACCCATGTGTATTCCCACGTCACCATTTGAATCTTAACACAGTGCATTGATGATAAAGAAAGTATTTTTGGACATTTTCATCGGTATCGATAGGGAAACATGAGTAAAAATATTTTTGAAAAAACACTGAGGGTCTCGAGTTGTCGATCCCCAATGATCTAGAACACTACATGCCAAAGAAATGGGTTTTGAAACTGTTGATGAACTAAAAAAAGACATAAATCTACGTCGCCACTCGTTGGAAGTATTTGAATTCAAGCATGGTGAGTTAATGAAAGAATTTAAACTTAAATATTTACACAATCCCACTGTACTATTGAAAGTTAATGTTATATTTGACTCTAAAGAGATCAGATATATGTGTGTTTAATTGAGTTCATTTTTATCATTTGTTGTCGATTACTTAAGAAGAGACCGTGCAGTGAAGAATTGTGCATTTGAAAGCTCATTTGTGTGACCGTATCTTTGGTGTCTTAGGTCTTCGCATATTCAAAACTAGTAAGCATCATTGTTTGATTTCTCAAATTTTGAACAGGTACGCGTTCATCATAAGTAATTGTTGTTTTATTTTGAAAATGTGAATAACGGATTATGACCCAATAATTTTTCATTGTACAAGAAAATGTTGCACCGATGAAGTGTCTCTCATTAGTATCCATAGACTCCAAAAGGAAAAGACACCTAGATGGGTGAGACATCAATCCTTGCATCCGCAGAAGGAATAGAGCAAGTGTTGAAGGTAGAACCAACAATTGGAATCCCATTAAAAAGGGTTTTCAACCAGTCACCTCTTTATAGATATACTATAGATGAATAGTTTTTCGCCAACATTAGTCGTTCTATGCTACACACGGTGGGTGCTAGGGCCCCTATTTTTTCATGTGTTGAGGCCTTAGAATGGATCATAAGTAATACATATGAGGAAAAATTCTCTATTAATGATGAATAGGGACATTGCATAGGAATTTTCCTCCCAAATGAAATCAACAAGCACTATAAGCTTCATCAACCAAAGTTTGGGCTCAATAATGAATTTGTAGTGGATTTCCATGTAAAACATGAGGTGAGTAAACCAGTGGCTTCATGGTGGAAGGAGGATAAAAAATTAATAAATCAGACCTCGAGGTGGTATGGCATAACCAATTTAAGAGTGTCATACATGCACTTTATGGTTTTAATATGTAGGTTGTACAACAAGAAGGATTGCTCTAGGTTCATTGAGGCTTGGATGCCACTGGCATACACCATGGTGATGTCAAGTGACATTTTTAATTGGTGTGATATCATAGCAAAACAAATCAACACTCGGATCAATCAAGCACATAACCCTTTTCCAAGTGAAGTGCCTTCATTTTATATGGATTCTTATCTATTAGATGTGATTTGTGCTCACAATGTATTTAAGGAGATGAACTTAAGTTGGCACGTATCTGAATTACCTGTCACCTTATTTTTTAGCATATTGTGGGAAAATAGGTATAAGATATCATACCCTATGATATGTGATCTCTTCTTGGCCCATCTTTATTTTGACTTTTTCTGACAAGAATTCCCTAGGTTGTCTAAGCAAGCCAAGAATATTGTCTCGTTCTTTGGAGCTACTGGTGCCCTGCATTTTTTACCAACATATGTACCAGATAGGTTGTCCTTGGGAGTGATATGTTAACAAACTATATTGCAAGGGTTTTGTTGGTACTGGATTTGATCCGATCATTAGCATGCACCATGATTGAGATTAAATTTCAAAATTCAAGAGAAAGAGGTCAAAAGAGAGATTGTAAAGCTCATAGATCAAAGAAGCAATGCATATGGTCGGGAGCCAAGAAATTTATAGTGGAAAATAAAGCCCTAAGGGCCTGGGACTCAGTTTCAAATACCCGGGCACTTATCGGGAGCACGAAAGGTGCTTATATTGTCCCAAAATAATCTTAATCCCTCGCCCAAATAGATCCATATCATATAACTAAGGCTTAAAGAGAAAGCACGGGCGAAGGTGCGAGCTCGATCATCTGGTGGCTTCAAGTGAGCTTGATCAATGTTTGAGGATGCATGTTGCATTGGAAAGGTATCTAGAATTTAAAACGTCATTGGGGCACGATGATGGTTTTAAGAAGCAACGTGGCTAAGAATGAATGGTGTCACATGGCAAGGGTACGATGAGATAAACCACTATTGTTGGGTCGCGACAATGGTATTATGGTTTTTCCTAAACAACTTTACCATTACTATACTGTACTCACATGTGCTCTGATTCATTGCCACCCGGAGCTATCCTCAGATCCTAGCCTTTAATTCAAATAAGAGGCCACCAACCCTAGTTGTGAATGCATTGATTTAGGTGACATGGTGCCTCAACCAACGCCATGTCATTCCAGCTTGGAGGCATGAGATATTTCCACATCTTCACATGCCATGACGACATCAGCATGATGTCACTCAAATTCTCGAGCTTTAGGTATTTTGTGAAAAATCCTCGCCCCCATCAAAGACGACGCATGGCAATCCAAAGGTAAAAGAAACAAATATAAAATCCATCGGGCCCAGGGAATAACATTCATTCTAAAGGATCAAATTTGTCACTTTCCATTTTCGAACGAAGGAATATATTCAACGGCTACTGCCAAGAGCCTATTGTTGCAATTTTATTCTAAGGTAACATATAACTCTTCCATTCATGTTTAGTCCATTGTATCCTTTCCTGGTGTATGTTTTCAAATGGAAGTTGTGTTGAACCATAAGAAGTCTCAATCCGTTAAGAGAACACTTGAATTGGATGAACCCTTAATTGACCGAGATGGTGAAGTTTATGACCCAATATTGTCTTACCCTGACCTAAGAAAATGTATCAATCTAGCATAGGCATATGCCATATGCAGCCAAGAGTATATACACTTGTGGTATTTTAACCTGATTCACTCTAGCATACCACAAACCTTTGATTTTCCTAAGTGTGTTCATTACCTGGCTTTTGAAGGTAAAATGTTGTCCACTAATAAGCAATGAGTCATTTTATATTTATCACCTGAAGCCCTAGCCAAAATTATCTTCTTCCCACAATAACCCTCACATATCTTACAAGAACATGCTCATGAGGTCACATACTGAGCATTACCCCAAGCCGATAAAGAAAATTTACTGTGAAGCCTCATAAGCCCTAATACTCCACTACCTACCCTATTGATCAATTATCCTACTGACATTTTCCCACATAATATCCAACATGCATTAACTTCCTTTTGTCAGGTTTTCAGTCGATACCATGACAAGATAATGGATGATGTCGCTCTTGGACTTTTTTCCTTCCTTTTATCTGCAGATGCCATGGTTCCCCCAAAATTGGATTTATGTGCGCTATTAAAAGAGTCCATCCAAGTTCCATTAGGCATTTTTCAAAGTACATGATGTTTTAGGAACCAATCCTACTTGATATATCTCATCCTCTCTTAGAACCATGCTTATTTCAAGGGTTGGGTAATAGAAGTCACAGATGAAAAGGGAAACCTCAAACCAATAGTTGAATTCCCTCAGAGTATCAAAAAGTAGGAAAACAAAATGGGTTTCAGTTATTATTTCAACCATTTCATGAAGGCCTTATATACTCTCATTCATGGTTCACCTCCTCCGAGGGTTTTCCCGAAAATGAAATGCCTACTTCAATTAAGGATACCATAATCGAATATTGGTACCTAGCCCAAAATTCTACTGTCATCGGAGTTTACGATTTCTCAAAGGAATCTTTTAGACTACCGACCTTTCTTACACTGAGGCTGATAGCTCTAAAAAATATCAAGCAGAGATTTTTAGCTGATCATTTTTTTTTGGACAACATAGGAAAGCAATCACTTTTACATTGCCTCAAGAGGTCGACCTTTTCCTCGTGCAACAAAGGATAGTTATTTCAAATTTCAAAGAGCTATTGAATCTCCTTGATTTTGAGAAATAGGACAAGTGGGTATATGACCCTCATGGAATTATCAATGATATAAATTCCTCCTATAAGCATGAGCCAAGAGGAGAAATAGAGAAGGAAGAAAATCTAGAATCCTAGAAAGAAGTCAGAGAGATCCTAGAAAAGGAAGCTTCAGATTCGTTGATCCAATTTTCACAAGATAGCTCAGGACCACCTGTTAATGTATTGAAGCATACATTGTCAAGTCTTCTATCATAATCGATGACAAACTAGTCTCAAAGTAACAAGATCAAAGGAGTTAACCTTGAGGAAGAAGAAGTTGAGGAAGAAAACTTCGCACAGTTCCTGAATAAAGAGAAGGTAACATTATGGATAGCTCAAGGGGAGATGGAACCTGAAGGCCCACTAGTTATTGTTGATCATTTCTCGTCAGCTCTATTATCAGTGGGAGTACCCCAACAAGAGATCACCAATGAAGGAATATCATAAGAACCACCTACTATTTTCTCCCACTGCAAGGATACAAGGGCATGCAACAAAGAGTCTCAGAGAGAGTTATATTCTTCAGCGGGAGGACAAGAAGCTCCACCAACCAGGTTGTTGACGACAATAGACTATCAAGCGAGCACCTTGAACCTGGCAATATTGGAAGCTAAGGTACATAATCCATTGTCGCTAGCAGACGACAAAATGTCTCAGATCAAGTTCAAGACAAAGGGTATCAAATCTTCTGACTTGGTTGATTTTCATCAATAAGTTGGTAAGATGTTATATCAAGGAGTTTTGTAATCCTTTGCAAGTGAGAGGGAAATGAAGGAAATTGCACTTAAAATACACAAGCAGCTAAGGCAAGAAAAGATAGCTACTAAAGCTAATAAAACCAGGGTGGTCTACTTGGAAAATAAGATAATAGCTTTAGGCGCAAATCCTAAATATCCTATAGTGTTTGAGGATATGATAAAGCAAATGGATACAAATATCAAGGCATTAAAGAAGAAGTTACACATTCTTGAAGTCTAGCATGTTAAAACACTAGAATTACAGGCAAGTTTTGAAGAAAATGAGCAATTGTTTTTTCAGTTGAATGAAAAAGATGAAGAGAATACATAGTTGTGAAGGGAAGTCGAAATTCTGAGAACCGAAAATGAGTTGTTGAAAAATCAACAAAGTCCTATGACTCAAGTCTCTATGCAAGGAGAAGAACTAGTTGAGATCACATATCCAACATAATGGTTAGCCAAAGTAATGGTTGATCTCAGTGTAAAATAAAAGCAATTAAGTTCTCTGAACACACAACTGAGAAATAAAAGTTCCAAGATCATAGAGTTGGAGGAGCAAGCTAAAAATAGAGAAGTGTTGATTTCAAAGTTGAATGTAGACAAGGATGAAGTTATGAAGGAAATAGAAAGATAGCAGATCAGAGCTACAAGGAAGCCAACATTGAAGGCGGCTAAGCATGTGATCTAGGACCAAATAGCCAACCTAGTAAACAACAATTGGGCACAATTATCCCTGGTAGGAGATGAGCTGGAGTTGATTAGGGTAGCCCAAGATGACATAACTCGGGTAAAAGTTGAATTCGAGAACAATCCCGACCTCGCCAACAAGATTATAAAATTCATGAATGGGAGGACAAAAGAGCAGCTTCAAGATATGAATATTAAAGATAGGACTAGCATCATTATTGACACCAAGAAAGTTCTTACAAAGAGGAGGAAATTGAAAAATGTAGAAAATAGAATGAAGGAGATGGTGAATGATGTATCATCATTCAAAGCAATCTTCAAGGATCTAATCATCTTGGGATTACCCCTCCCTTGGGATGGAAATGGAGATATTCACTCTAAGAAAATGTACGCAGTGCTACTAGAGCATAAAATAAATGATGATAGACAGTTTAATAGGTTAAATGGGGTCTTGATGGGACATGATATCATGGAACTGCTCACAAGGGACTTCGAGCTCCTTCACCAACTGAAAGGAGTGTTCAAACACCTGCCTCAACCGTCATATGAGACATACACCAACCTTGATGAAATTGTTCAAAATATGAATAAGACTAACTACCTTATGGGGAATCCATGGCATTACATGTGTTAGTTGTTCAAGCTTCACAGGGGTACACAAGGTGGGACAAGTGGTTCTCAGCGTGCTCAGTAAAGCAATTACTAAATAATCTTTTGTTAGAATTTTTACCAGCTATAAGCATTTTTGGAAACAACGGAAATAGCAGTATCGTAAATCAGGGGGCAATAAGCAATATCAAGAAGCAATTTTGAAGAAAAGCAAGAAGATAAAAGGAAAGGAGAATTCATTTTGCAAGGGTTGACACTTTGGGGAATTTAAGAGTATCTTATACCTGAGTTGTTTGATCAAAGATCCCCTTAGACATAGACCAATTTTCAAGGTTGCAGGTTGCAAGAGATTCATCCCTTGCGTTATGCTTTAGTATGTGCTTCTTTTTATGTGTATGTGCTCTTGTAAAAGCCATCCCTCTCATTCCATGGCTTCTTGTATTAGATCCCCATTAATAAAAGCTCGAGCAACAAGTTTTATGACATGTACAGTGTTACTGCATGTTGTTTATCTTATGATACTAAAGTGATTTCCTCTAAATGCATGACCACTTCATGTCATTTTTTCCTGTATTTAATGATGTGCAAAGGGTACCTCCATGGATTTAAATATATGAAATTGTTTAATGTTTGATGTATGATTTAATGATCTGTTACGGTTGTTAGAACTATTGAATTATTAATTTCTCAGCACATTATTTTGTCCATAGGCTATGAGATTCAACTTAAAGTTGCCTCAAATGTCTATTTTGTATTTCTTCTAAATCTACCCCTTCTCAAACTTAAATCAAATTGTCTAAAGCACTCGTCGACACATGCCTCTTCGCATTGAATGTCTTGGTATTGGTTCTGGTATTGTTCGAGGGCCGAGAATTTTATAAGAGAGAGAGAGAAAAAAAAAATTGCCCAAATTTTTGCATAATTTTTGTTATTAATCAATATGGATTTGAGACTTGTTATGGGTCTTAGACCCTGGGGTGCCTCGACATAGTTCCATTTACAGCCTGGAACATCTTGAGGGATAACATGTTTAATTCCTCTCTAGTCAAGGACAAAAGGAGAGAATTTATTCCTTAGGATAATATTTTGTTAAAGACGCTACAAAAACTAGGGAAGAAGGGTTGGGTCATCTAGAATACATGTTTGGGACTGGAAGGTATCATAAACATGATCCCAAAGGTTTCATATTGAAACATGCTGAATAAGTTATAGTATATTGGCCTTATGCACATGATAAATTTGATGATGAAATATTCACTGAGAATGCACACAATTGGGGTGAGGTTCTCCAAAGAAAAGCTCAACCATGTCTTACTCTTTTCAAAACCCTCTCCATGGATGAGCAAGTACAAGTTACTAATCGAACCGCTACAAATTTCATTCAAGGAGTGGCAGTTGAAAGAGAAGCTAAAGAAGCTAGGCAAATAAAGGAGGTTCGAATGAAAGCATAGGTTGAACGACAATTCCATGAAGAAGAGCAAAATAAATCATTCCAAGATCAAGAACAACGAAGGAAAATATAAGAAGACTTGAAAAGGAAACATGATGAAAAGACTACTCGAGGAGGACCAACACTAGAAGAAGTCAGTATAGAGAAAGATCAATATAAATGAGGCAAGGAGTAGAAAATTCTAGAAGAGCACCAAACATTTGGAGATAAGGAGAAACACAGAAAACCCAATAAAAATCAAAAGCATCAACTAGTTTGTTGAGGGGTGTTCTTCTCATAGGGATTCCTCCTAAAAGAATTGTGGATCTTACCAAGGATGATGATGAGGATGTGGAGATAGTTAGGTAATAATCATAAATGATTACAATATTGACCTTCGGAGCACACCTCCAGTCAATCAACAAACAAGGGAAGCACCTATGGATACTAATGCTGGTGAGAAAATCCATGAGTTGATTGAATAAGTATTGCACCAACTCAAAGAAGAAAATGCACTATAAGGTGTTGCAGAAGAAGAGATTGAGGAACAATAGACAGATGATGTAGCACCTGAATAGGGAAATACTATTGCAAAACATGATCTTGCATAGGAAACCTTGAAAAATAGGACAGAGGAGCATATCATTGGCCCAACAAATGAAGAAAAAATTGTTAATCTATCCACTACCTCTTTACCCAGGGATGGTGAGCAATAGGTTGTTTCTATGGAAGGTAAAGAAGATGGTACAACAAATCTAGATAAAATTACTATTACATATAAAGGAGAATTGGATGAGATAGTGGGCAAAATAGATCAACTCGTTGAACAGCTAAGCAATGAACAAATGAAATACCGAGAGGTGGAGAAGGTGAGTAAACTTACAACAACAATGGATAAAGGAAAAACCATTATTACAGAGAATTTTAATACACCAGGAAGCCTATAAAACATGTTGGCATAGGGTGATCAACTAATACATGAACCTTTGGATGAGGTTGTTGACATTGAGTCCATAACTTACGACAAAAAAGAGATAATTGTTGTAAAAAAAAACACAAAGAAAGGGGAAGTTAATCTTAGATAGCGTTGTGATAATGACATCTAAAAAAACTTTGTTTGATGCTAATAAGTCTAGGGTCAGTGAATTGTTGGGTGTAGGAATGGTCATCTCCCATGTCACAATTGATAGAGATAGGGAAGAAGAGAGGGAGGCAGATGTTATGAAGAAGGAATTGGAATCTCTTCAACATCAAGTGGATTATTATAAAGACATTACTCAGGTAGTGTTGATTCTGAGGGATAATTTTCTGGAGGAATATGGAAGGTACATGTTAGTTTGAGATGCTTTCATGGAAAATATTACAGACTATCAAGAAGAAACTCTACTATGGGAAATATCTTACAAGGAAATGTTAAAATGGACTGAAAGGGCATATACAACTTTACACTGGGTGGAATATATTAGTGAAATACAGAAAGGTCAGGGTGAAGAAGATCATGGCAGAGTATTGAGTTCATTTTTTTATTGAACCCAAGAGAAAAATGCAAGATAGATGGGATGAATGTCTCAAAAACCAGGAGAAAATTGATAATTTGATGATGGAGCTTCAATTGCCAAGGTTCAGGTCACATGAAGGATATCAGAATCTAGAGGAGATAATGAATCATTACATAGGCAATGATCTAAAGTATGAAATAGATGTTCACAAAATCACCATCGTGGAACGGGGAAAAGTGAAGAAATACATGGGAGACACAATTAGAATGATCGCCAACCTAGAGCGTGTAATTGCCAAAGTGGACAAATACATGCATTGCACTAAGGAAATGAGGGAAGTACTCAGCGCACCCATGAACCAACACTAATTTCCCTACATGCACACATGTGAGGATATTTTCTCTTAGTGGGAAGAGTATGATGAGGCGCATCTGATGGATCAATTGTCTCATGCACAACAGTCGACTTAGAGAGGACCGCTCCTTTATTTAATTTTTATTTAGTTTTGCTTAAAAATAACATTGTTACCATGTTTAGACATTTTGAATTTCAATGAATAGTAGTATCAACCATACACATGGGGTTGATCATTTTTTTATAAAATATCTTTGGATAATAACAACAAAGAATTATTTTTGAAGCATAATTCAGAAGCTCGAAAGGAGCCAAGACGAATTTATCAAATTTGTGTGTATGCTTTCTCATGAGTGGATTGATCTGTGATGTGATTAAATGCTACAGGCATCCAGTAAGTCTTTAAATATATTTTCTTAGTTATCTAAATTGATTAGAGAATTTCTAGATAAATTTTGGTAAAACACAATTTCATTGATAATTAGTTTCTTTCATGTTAACTTGATAAGTACAGAATTACTTCTTATTTTCTCTGCCTTCACACGTGTTTCTTTTAATTAATTATTGTTGTTCTTAGGTAATATTTGATAAAATGATAAACTTCCCTTGGTATTATTGCTTGAGGAATTTAGACTTAGATATCACTTACTTATTGTTTCTAAGGGTTATCCAAAGTATAGATTTTTGCAAAACATTTTCATTTGGTTTTCTTCTCGTACTAGAGAGAAATAAAACACAAGAAATGAAAAAGTAAGAATAATAAAGAATGAATTTGAACAATCATTAAATCTCGTTGAACGATTGTCGGACCATTAATCCAAAGGATTATTCCACACCAAACATAGAGG
>JASDQU010102868.1:188142-223215 GCA_032191745.1 Picea mariana | reverse complement strand
CCCCCCCAACAACACCCTCAATAGGTAGTTGTAAAATACCTAAAATATGGTGAAATTAATATAATGAAGAGTTGAAAGGTGCAACACCAGTGAATGCTAGTTTTCTTCTGGTTAAGTGCTTACAACGTAAATCTCTATGTACTATGTGTATGAGCCATTGATTAATTTATGTTTTTCTTAAGAATCTATATGTATTGTTCTACTTCACAGGTTTAAAACTTACACACTACTTCAAGGTCTAGGAATAAGTCTACAGCAAAAAATGAAGAGAACTTCCAATGAGGAAAAACCAAAGAAGACTTGGAAGTAAAGTTTACTCAGTTGAAGCATAGCATTGTTGTACTGACTGAGATGGTAACATGGATATTAACAATGAGAGATGAAGAGAGATATGTTTCAGGGACTAAGTACATAAGAGAAAGTATCGAACATTCCAAGGGTGAACAACCTAATGATCCAAGTAACAATAACTCATTTCCCTTCCTTTTAAATACTCCATTTAAGGTTGAAGCAAAACTTGAAATACCAATATACAATGGCTAATTCAATGATAAGAAACTTAATAGTTGGTTGAAACAACTATAGGTCTATTTCATCTTTTATCAAATAAAAGAAACCTGATATCCCCATTTTGTGGGATAACTAAGGAGATCATGTCTCAAGGCCCTCAGGTTGCGGATATGGAGTGTCGAGAGATCACATGACCATCAGTATCCACTTACACATACATAAGCTCGCTTTGTCACTGCATTTGATCCATTGTCAGCACATCCAATACACCAACCAGCTTCTGGAAGGCAGAAGGGTCTTGATCCATGCGGTACAAGTTAGGTATTGTGGCAAGTAATCACCTTAATATTTAAGGCATTTGAGAATGTTGTATTTGAGCTACTTTTGATAATATAGTGCATGCTTGAACATTATGCCTTTGACCTTGTTTCACCTTGGTGATAGTAAGAGATTTCCTAATGGGTGGCCAAACTTTGGGAAAGGTTTGTGATTGGGGGTCCCTTGAGGGGTTATTGTACCATTCCCTACCATACTTACCACTTTTCGCTCATTACATTCCCATCATATTGCCCTCTTCTAGGTCCTTTGACTTTAGTGACCCAAGAAGAGCATGTACTTCATTCCATGGGAAGAAGGGGTTGAAGGCACAAAGGGATTTTTGTTGGCTAAAAATATACAAGCATATGTATAGACCTTCTAGATGCTTCACCAGGGATCACCCGAGAAAGCAATGAAATGCTTCTCTATAAGAAAAGGGGGACCTACAAGAATAAATGTGAATTCTTAAGGGGTTAGTTGGAGGATAGGGGGTCTCATCATGAGTCAGCCTATCATGATCATGGGTATTTAGCGGTATGACATTACCATCATCTAGTCACCAAGCCAGGGTAGTGGCTCTCAGTTACACAATTGAGAGAAAGGGGATCTCCTCATGAGCCAACCTTCTCATTTCCACAAGGTATTTGTGAGTGACACCGTCATTATATGGACACCATGCTAAGACAATGGCCTTCAACTCGTTCCTTAAAACATGAAAGAAACAAATAATGGCAAGAAGATGGGCTTGGAAAAAGTGCATTGCAAACGAAGGTGCCACACACCCTATACAAAGGCACCCATGAATGAGATAATACGAGCCCTTGTATGTCATGAAACTTAATGACCTATGAAGTCTAAATCCCTTCCACCTCATCATCCATTAAATGACCTTGAAAAGCCATCTTTGGGAGCATCTCCTACTTAAGGGATTTGATTCACCCAATAGGACTCCTATGACACCCTCTCATCCTTAAACTTGGTCAATTGTATAGGATTTTAAGCATTTGTTTAATTTAATGAGGTAGTTTTGATGCACATGTTTAGGTGCCTTGCTTATTAGACATGGTTTACACTTGTCATGATATCTTTGACTTGAGATCTTTGGAGGGTGTACCCTTTTGTTTTGCAGGACCTTATTGGTGGACAATTTTGGAGGAGAAATCCTAGCTTGGGCTTCCATGGGGCTTCAACATGTGGGCTTCAAGCCCATAGGTTGGATGTCAGGGGCCCGCATTGTCGGATGATAAAGATGTGCCTTTGGAGGCCTAGAAGACATCAAGGATGACATGACCTAGCCCTTACATGCCAAATGTTTTTCCTAGGAGAGGAAAAACATCACCTTTGGAGGCTTGATGTCACCTTGAGGGCTAGGTTTTGGTGGTGAGGGTGTTATTTGATGACATGTGGCACGTTTTAAAGGAAGGAGGCTTGAAGACCATCAAGAGAGAATTTGTATGAGTGACAAGTGGCCTTTAGAGGCCTAGTCATGCATCTACCTACCCAACTACTTCTTCAAAGTGCCAAAACGTCCCCTAAAGGGGTGATGTCACCTTGCTCTAGGGTTTCTTTTGTGTAAAAGTAAATTTTAAGATAAATTGTTTAATATTATTTTGTTGCAAAGGGTAAGATAAGGGTGGTGGACCCCTTATCTTATGTTTTACCCTTGCTAATGTGGACAAACTATGTCATAGATATTTTGTATAAATAAAGATCATAAGATCCCATTTTGAAAGATGACTCTCCCATTGTGGGAAGCATTGGATTAAAATTTCCGCTACCTTGGAGATTTTTGTTCTTTTGTGCTATGGTGTGGTGCTTTATTTGCTTATGGAGTACATGATGATGATGCACTAGCTCTTGGAGGTCTTTTTCTAGCTATTTGTGGTGGTTTATCTTGGCATGATATGGTTTATCTTGTTGTTATTTGGATTGGTAAGGTTTTTACTTGTTGTTTTCATTTGTAATTCAAACTCAAGGTTGATTTTTGCTAAGGCTAGGTAGAGAGTATAAGTGCATACACCCCTACTTTAGCTCCACCATAAATTTTAAGCATATAATTATTGTTTGCAAGGGTTTTCTAAGGAAGTATAAGGATATACACTCGTAGTTTTAAACCCTAGCTAGGTTACTTGCCTTGGGGAATAAGAACATTTATACCCCCAAGGAGGTAGTAGCTTTAGCTCTTTTCTTTTGACCCCGTTAACCCATAATCAAAGGCATTATTTGTTGCATTGGAGAAAATAAAACATTGCATTGGTAAACGTGAAAGGTTGAAGTTTAGAAGTTCTCTCACTTGGAGTCCTAGGCTATCTTGCATCATTGAGGCGTCCTCTTTCACCCACTGAAACTTGTTGCTGCAAAAATAACCTACAACCATTAGGGTTGCGGAAATCTAACCCTATAAGCCTAGATAACTCCTAAACTAACCCTAGAAATTGGCTATAAATTTTCCCTAACACACTACTCACCCTAGCGCACTTTGTGAGCTAGTTTGAAGTGATTTTCATTGGTTGAATTTTATGTTATAAGGCTTGGTTTTCTACAGACATAAGGCTGATAAATATCATTGCAATAAGCTTTTGTGACAGCCTTGCTTTTGTGTTAAAAGTCTTGCTCTATCATTATTGAGTTAAACTACTCTTTATTAGCTTGTCTCTTCCTTGTTCAATTAGAATTTTAGCACTTATTTTGCAGCTCCTGATATCTTTTATGTGCTAATATATATCATTGATTGTTGTTTCAATTAGGGACAACAAACTTAACTTTCTTGTCCACCTAACATATTGTATTGTATACTTGGTTTTCATTATGTCTCGGGCAGGTATTCTTCTCTTAGTATATCACTCGAAGCATTGGCAACCATAAACCTTTCCCAAGACTCATTTCAAGTTCCCTCTACCATTTAGAATTGACATTTAGGGGCATCCATCCATACATCTCATTTTCCATCTCAATTCCCCAAGGTCACCGGGATTCCCCCCTTGAGGTGACTACCTCACCTCTAAAGTGACGAGAACACTTGCCTAAGGAGACAGTGGGTGGGTTCTCTCTAAGTTGTCGCCAATTGGTGGTTGGTTTGGGCTTTGCCCAACCTACAACTTGTGCGATAACAAAACCCAAATGATCTATGTTGCTTGATTAAAAATTCATGGGCATGCTCGGTTATGGTGGGAGAGCTATGTATATGCCTTGAGGCCAAGCAAGAAATGCATTGTTGTGAAATGGGTGAATTTAAAGGAGTTGTTGAAACCTTGGTCATGTTTCATAGGCTATGAAAAGGAACAATTCATTACATGACAATACTTCTAGCAAGAAAAAGATAGTGTTTAAGAATTCAACTTTGAATTCCAAGCAAACTATCATGTTGGGTATATCTTTTTAAGAACATGGAGTGGTAGTGAAATACCTTGGATGCCAATTCAACTAAATATGAAGGCAATTTGCAATGACTAAATGTGAAAAGCATAAATGAGGCAAGAAAGAAATATATTTGCATTGAGTTGGAATTCAAGAAAGGGCGACAACAAAAGGGTTGAGAATAGACCAATGTAGACAGAGGCAAGAATATTGTATCCACAACCCAAAGGGGGAAGATCCCAAGAAGCATTGGAAAATTTACAATGTTGATGGGAACATGGATGAGATGTGTTGGAAACTTCATATGGAACTACGCCCAAAATGGTACAAGTCCTAGAAAGGAGTAACAACAATTACCAATGTGGAAGAAATGTCTTTTTGGGGGGGGTTACTCCGAAAGTGTTTACACTATGTTTGGGTGCTTCACGACTTTTGGGGTACATGGTGTATGTTCAACCCTTGGATCGTTCGAGATGGATTAGCACATAAGATATGTTCCATGATGAATTTTCACAGTGTAGATAGCTTGCTTGGTGATTTCTTGACCTTAGCTAAGTGTCGACTTGGTTTTCTTCCTTTAGGTGTTGGAGTTCTCTTGATACTTTGGTGGATGACCTTCAATGTGGCCACATGGAGAGTTCACTTGCTTGGAGAATGCCTTGCTTGGGAGGAGGAGTGTTATGCATCTTGAAGGAGAGGGTCAAGCCCTAAATAACATGGGATAGCTTGGATTCCCTTTTGGAGGCTTGGTGTTGGCTTGAGGATAGTTAAGTCGTGATGATTTTCTTGTAGGGGGAACCTGATCCAGTGGAGTATATTTCTTAGGAGAATCAATAGAGTACCTAGAGTCTTGTGATGGAGATATGTGGACATGCCTTGTGTAGCTACATCACCTTGGATCCCTTATTGTGTATGACATCACCCTTGGAGCATGACATGTGTACTTTGGAGTGGATCACTTCACTTGTGTTGGCCTACAAGTGCTCATTGTAGGTTGCTTGCAAGGGCTTAGGCCCATGTTGTATTGTTGGCCTCCCTGTAAGTTTTAAACCTATGAATTAAAGCAATGCATATAGATTCTTAAGAAAAACAGAAATTAATCAATGGCTCGTACACATAGTACACAGAGATTTATACCGGAAACCCTTAACCGGGAGAAAACCTTTCAACACTTCATTGTATTAATTTCACCATTCACCATACAATATATATACAATGTTTCTAAGTATTCCATAGATACCAAAACCCTAATCCCTTAAGCTGGGATTAATTTAGAAAACCGCTAAAAATAGCAAAATCCGCTAAAATAGCAAAAATGCCCAAAAACAATTCCAGGGCATTGCGCGTAACTAGGGGGGGCCATACCTGGCCCCCCCTGGGACCCCCCTAGGAAGTGCTCGGTACACACGACACAAAAACCACTACTAGAGGGATCGTCAGACGAAGTTGTCGAATCTCACACACCCACACACACACATGCAAAGAATATAACACATACCCAACACTCCCTTACCTCTCGTGTAAACAAAGGAAGGATAGGGACCTTCTCTTAATGATCACATCACATAATTTTATCTCTTCTCTTTTTCTTAACTTCTTGGAGGGAGTCATTAGGGTTTCCTCATGAACCCTAGGTAGAGTTATGAAGTCTAGAGGAGACGTCTTTATCCATATTTTTCGCTTGTGAATAGGGTTTTCTATTATGGAGGAGAAGTTGGTAATGATCACTCTTCTTTCTTTGTCTTGGCTCTTCAATTGTACTTGATCACTTTCACTCT
The DNA here is from genome assembly GCA_032191745.1 of Picea mariana. Classification (NCBI taxonomy): domain Eukaryota; kingdom Viridiplantae; phylum Streptophyta; class Pinopsida; order Pinales; family Pinaceae; genus Picea; species Picea mariana. The sequence continues at coordinate 217,252 of JASDQU010102868.1, read as the reverse complement.
TATAGTTGCTAGGGTTTCTTTGTCTTCTTCGAGTGTCTCGAATCATCTTGGAAGTCTAGGGTTAGTGTTTATCCCTTGGAGGTTTGAGATTAAGGTTTTGTGATAAAACCCTAGGGTATCTTAGGTGGAGAAGAAGAAGAGAAGAGAATATCTTGACTTGGAGGAATTTTTGGGGTGATTCTTGCATGTTTTGGCTCCTTGGTTGAGCTAAGGATTTCATGTTTTCCATGGCTACAGTTTTGGAGAGCTCGTGAACTTGTACTGGTCTTTAGAGAAAGCTATGGTATGTACATGTACTTCATATTGAGAATATTGATGAAGAAGAGAAGAGGATATCTTGCCTTGGAGGAATTGTTGGGGTGATTCTTGCATGTTGTGGCTCCTTGGTTGAGCTAAGGATTTCATGTTTTCCATAGCTACAGTTTTGGAGAGCTCGTGAACTTGTACTAGTCTTGAGAGAAAGCTATGGTATGTACATGTACTTCATATTGAGCATAATGATGAAGTTTTTTAGCTTTCCAAAACTTGTACATTTTCTAGATTTGATTTTCAGCCATATATATTTTTCATGTATTGTTATTTATAGCTATATATGTCATGATGATTTGACATAAGTAAGAGGACAATTGTTAAGTGATTTGACATCCTCATTAAAGAACTAAAGGGTTGTTTTGATGTTGTTATATATGTTGTTATAATTGTTGTAAAAGTGAGTTTTCAGATATAGTTATGTGAGATAAGTTGCCTTTGAGGGCTGAAACTTATCAATATAGTTTGGTATAGTTTCTCCTTGTATTGCCTGGAAGATTGGGATGTTAGAAAGTGAAATATTGTACCCTGTCTTCTATTGTTTTATACTAGATTTCATGACATCCCCAAGGCTGAAAATTCATAGGGTTAAGATCTAGGAACCTCTAGTCAAAGATGTGAAATTTCAATTTGCACTAAACTTTGAAAAGTATAAAAGGGAAAAAATTTCTACAAGAAATAGTGGTAGACAACACTTTGATGTGGAAGAAATCAAAGTTTGCACCACACAAAAACAAGCAAGGGAAAGTGGAGATATAAATGCACTATTCCAAATCAAAGTTTAGGTGAATACCCATAAGGTAAATGTTGTGTTTGATAGTGGTTCTTAATGTAATTTGATTTCTAAAACCCTAGTTGATGAGCTTGGTCTAAAGACTTATAATCCAGTATATCCATGTTCGTTGGCATGGTTACAAGAGAAATTTTCCATGAGAATAACTAGAGGATGTTAAGTCAAGGTTGTCATTAATGTTGATTATGTCAATGAAGAAGAAAGTGATATAACACCTTTTGGTGCATGTGAAGTGATGTTTGGCAGTCCTTGCTCATGGGATAGGGATGAAACTTTATACGGGAAGGAAAACATATATTTATTGGTCAAATGTGGTTAGGCCTACCTCATCAAAGCACACAAAGGGAGAAACAAAATATCCCTAGTAGTGGAAAAACAAAGTCAATCAAGAAGAATGATTGAAACATGCTAGAAGCAAGAGGCCTTTATATGCGTGGATTAGTGGACTTAGAGAAACAAGTGGTGGCTATGTGTTTCCATATTCCTCCTTGATAAGCTTCTTGGACCAAAAGCCTCATATTAGGGATGAGTGATCTAAAATGAATCATTAACAGAGAAATGGTTTGTTTGAATGGCTCCTATGTTTTAGGTTAAGTGTTGGAGTTGCATGGTTAATGGTTGTAACCCTTCATAGTCTTGCTTATAAACTTGGTCAATACCTTGTTGGCCATGCAAAACTTGGTGCATGTGGAGATAAGGATGTGTGGAAGGGGAGTAATACCGCCACTCTCCACTTAAAGACCAAGGCAAAGGATGGTGGAAAAGAATCTAAGGTGAGATGAAGGCACAAAGGTTAGTCCTATGCATATATATGATCATGTGGAGGAAGGAGGTATGGAGCTTGGACCCCACAATTTGACCTCAGTAAAGGCTAAGGCTAGGGGCATGTGGAACAAGACAAGATATATAGAGTTGGAGATGCCCTCGCACTTCGCACTCCTCACTCTAGAAGAAAGAGGTATGCATAGAAAGAATAAAAGAAGTTTGGAGCACCATGCCCATTAGTTAAAAAAATACCCTTGCTTCCATGGTATATGGCATGGCTAAATAAAATGGAGACACATGTAGATCTCGTCAAATAGGAATATGTTAGGCTGGCAAAAGTAACCTTAAGACAAGAAACATAATACCAAAGTCCATTATAGGAGGTAGTTATGTTGTATGGGTTTAATTGAAAACATTTGGGGCATCTACGAGGCAGATGAGAGAGGTAGTTTAATAGGTTCAGGAAACCCTTAGCCTTCCATGAGGAAGAGGAACCACAAGGAGAAAGGGCAATAAAGATGCAAAACTAAGACTGGAACGGGGGTTGAATTTATTGAGAGTTGGAAATTGAAAGCTTGGGACGTTAATAACATAGAAGCATATAGAGAAAGATTGAGAAAGTGAAGCTTAAGGATGAAAAGGAGTGTATGACCCTATCCATGGGCAATGAAGATGATATGAAGACCAAACTTCAATTTGAAAAACATAGCCAAAGAGTGTGTAGCTCCCTCTCGTAATCAATATTGAGCATTAACAATAGCCAAGCAAAGATAGAGAGGTGTGGGATGAATTCTAAAGGCATCGTCCACCGTGGCTAGGGTTCACCCTAGATGCCACTTGTAGCAGAAGTTCACCAAGTCATCTCTTGAATCTCATTTGAATCACCTACATATCAAGGGATCTTTGGTCCAATTCCTTCCTTACATCGGTAAACCCTAGATGTTGTTTGTACCAAAAGCCATTCATTGACCCAGTTGCCACTTGAAGAATAGGCCATTCGTTGACCTAGTTGCCACTTCAAGAATAAGCCATCCATTGTCGTCTGAATTGGTAATAGAACAAGTTGGAAGATCTCTAGTCCAAGTCTTCTCTTTGCCTCGACATTAAAATTGGTTTAACCACTGGATCTATGGTTTTCTCTCCGTGGCTATTCTCTATCCACCATTGGCATATTATCAAATTCTTAAGAGGAATCCTATGCTTCATTGATCAAATCTTCTAGAGTTGTTGGCCAGAAATGTCCAATGAATAGAAGATTTGTTGAAAGGGTAGAATCCATCCCCAAACTAGATATTATGTCTCCATAATAAAAAAAAGGAAACCCATTTTGTTGCATGAGAGAGGTTTAGTAGGTAAGTTCACAAGCATTTTTCCTAGTCCTCGAGTAGTCCAGGATTAGATCATAGAGAATTGGGATGTTCTAGGTCATATTTTTGGGTTTTATTGTGGCAAAGGGTTTTATTTGTTTGTTTTTAGTAGTAAATAAGAGAAGGACATGATTTTCATATTGGGTCCCTATTTCATAGGCTCAAGGGGAATGTTCGTTTCCCATTGGACGCTTGGTTTTGATCTAGGAATAAAAATTTTCATTACCCCTATATGGATTAGGCTACTACATCTCCCCATTACTTTATTGGATGAAGACTCTCTTAAAACCATTGGAGACAAGTTGGGCCACTACATTGATTGAGTTGAGCCAAAAAGGAACATTTACTCTTGTGCTAGAATTTGTGTGGAAATAGATTTTCGAAAGGGCCCATGAGAGGCAATTCAACTCAATATGGAGTTTTGGAGTCACCTTTAAGCCATTTATTACGAGCATATTCCTTTCAAGTGAAACACTTGCCATGAGTATGGACATTTCACCAAAAGTTGCCCAAGAGCTCAAGAAACGCAACCACTTTCAAGCAAGTTCTGACTCCCCATAGTAATACTGAGCAAGAATCATTCAAACAAGTATCAAGAAGGTGCAAGAAGTAGCAACCTAAGGGAACTTATCTTGAAAAATACCTCAATTAAGCTCATCTAACCCATCCAACAACATGTTTGAAGTTCTAGAAGATTAGGAGGAAGAGGAAGAAGAAAGGGTAGAGACAAGTTCTCCAAAGACTAACCTAGATCTTAAATATGGGCGAACAACAAAATGTTAAGAAAAAACAAAGAACAAAGTTCCAAATACTAAGGATGGACCTCGATTTGGGTAATTTTAGCAACTTCACAAGAGAAGGAACCAAAATCAAAAGAGGAGGGGTTAGAAGAAGAAAGAGAGGAAGAGGAGAAAACAATGGTCGATGAAAAGATCCCTAAAGTCTCTAACTCTCATTTCTTTTTAGAAGTTCTAAAGAAAGATTCGTATCCCTCTCCCGCGTTAATAACATGAAGGAAATCAAGTCAAGAGCATAGAGACAAAGAGGCAAAATCAAACATCTTATTGGGTTACCAACGAACTCTAGACTCCACCACGTTTAATGGGGGGGAGTTACGCATAAAAGATAATTATGTTTTCTTTTTGCATTATTTTTATACAAGAAATTTGTTAGAATTTATTATTGTACTTATGAAATAGTAAGACTAAGTTATAGAAAGTTAAGGGTTGGATATCTCCCTTTCATCCTTTTGATGGGAGAAGGATCGTTTTGTGTATTGTTCGTGCTTAGAACCTTTGAAGCATAATTTTGTTGTAACTCCTCTATAAGCTATGATGCATATTTTATTTATACAAAATCTTTGATTTATGCTTAAAAAACAAAAACAAAAACACAATCCAATCCAAACAAAGACCATTTCTAGTTGGCTATCCAAAATTTATTTCCAAGGTAATATCTTTATGTTATTATTATGTTTAAAATTTATTTTCTTCAACACCATTATCTACATTTAATTACAATTTTCAAGTATTATACAATAAAAAATCAATGCATAGTGAAATAGCAAGCATATATAAAAAAAAATGATTCCACACAATTAATAAAGGTTCACATTGGTGATTTGACTTGGCCAAGGGTTAAGCAATTATAGATCACATCCACAAGCACAAGGGCACGAAATGATGCACTATCATGTTGCACAAGGACAAAAACTAAACAAACTTGTTGGACTATCATGTGCACACGATTTTGCCCAAAATGATGTGAACATGAAAATCCTTCTACGAGATTCTCTCTGGCATGGCACTATCAAAGGGGCAAAAAAATTGTAGATCAAATGGCATGCATTCAAGTGTGCTCTATGCATGGCAATGTATGTTGATTCCATGACATCACATGGAACACACATATCCAATATATCCAATACGTCATTAAGATATCCTAATACGACATTGAGAAGGTGGTTTTACATGTTGTCAACAAGATAACATTGCATGGTCTCCAACGAATGTTAATTCAATATCTTGTTTTTTATACAAAGTATGGTTTTGGTTTCGAGTTGGTGCTTGGATATGCCAAATTTAGAGATGAGTAGTTAGTCCTAACGAATCTAGCATCTTTGCATTTTCTCTATAAATGAGATTTGTCGATGTTTTCTAAATGAAAAACTCAATCTCTTGTTTTTTTATTCTAAATGATTTATTTATTTATTTTTTTATTTTTATATATTTCAGTAATGGAAATATATATAGTTTGTATTTTGGTTTTGTTCCTTCCAAACCTACCACATGCTCGGACCTTTTACTACCCAAAACAAACCAAGAGTACTTAGACTCTCGTCATTAACAAAATAAATCCCAAGCTTCTTCTTTGTCGTAACAAAATTTAAAATACAAAACAAACTTTGAACAGACATATCTATCCAGATTCAGACACTAGCATGCAATGAACAACTAAAAAAGGAATTCCATATTTTCGTCTCTTGGCCATCAAGGAGTTCTTGAACAGAGAAGGAGCCTTCATAAACTCTAAAGCTTCTTTTGACAATTTGAGAAGGAGGGTGGCCTTGGTTGGCATCATCGAAATAACCCAATGATGTCTCATAATGCAAAGAAGGAATCATTGGAACTCAGGCTTTCCTCCATTTTGGATCACCTTTGAATTATAAAGTTGATTTTTCAACTAGGCTTGTCATGACCTCCACGGGAATGTTCTTATCCTAGAAAATTTAGTTGTTTCAAGTCCACCATATATAATATACAAAGTGACAAGGAAATGAGTCGAAACTGGAAATTGAGATGTTCTTTAACCAATCCCGAACATGTAGGTCCAAACTAGCAAGATTCTAGTTATCCTTGTGGCCAAAATCCTTTGCTAGGAGACCCCATACCTGGGCCGTAAACGAACAAGAGATGAAGATACAATAAATTGATTCTTGTTTCAGCTCACACAATAAACATTTGCTAGGCCCAATCCAACCTCTCTTGCATTCATTATCCCATGTGAACAATTTGTTTTTGAGAGCCAACCACAGGATGATTTTTTACTTCAGTGGTCCATGGATTTTACACACTTTCTCCCACCACCACATAGGAGGTTCATTATAGGCATCCTCCATCAATATGTTGTATCCCAACTTGGCAGTAAATTCTCCAGTCAAAGCATTCTTGGACCATGCTAAGGCATCACATTCTTCATCAAACATCATAATATGCTTGGAGAAAAGCCTACCCACAAAATTGTGCCATTCTTCGGCCTTGTCACCTCTCAATCCCAATTCATCTTTCATGTTCCATCTGTTATGGAAATTGCAATTGTGATTCTAGATTTTGGCATCCCAGAGGGAGAAAATGTCATTGTTTAGAAGAAATGTCATTAGATCTTCGAAAATCATGTAGGCTTCATCCACCCCTACCGATAGATCCTCTCTAATTCTAACACTTCTCCCATTTCCTATCCTTCAAACAGTACACTTGGTGACAAGAGGGGGTGAATCCACTAGCAGTTTCCAAATGATCAAGATGTTTCTTATCGTCTTCCTAGGAGTGCGGAGCTTGTCTTGAAAGGAGAGATCATCCATATATTTGGATTTTATTATCCTGCTCCATAATGTAGAACTCTCCGCAAGTCTCCAAATACTTTTACCAACTAGAGTAATGCTGAAACAATAGGGATTCTTAATGCCCCGTCCCCCACAAATTTTAGGTTTTGTAAGAGTGTTCCAATTAACGAACAGGATGTCATCCTGGCTTCGACTTCCAGAACATAAGAAATGAAAGGAAAATTTCAAAATATTTGTCAATATCCCTTTTGGAACTTTGGCAATTGAGTTCCAATAGACGAGATTGCTTTATAGAACATATTTGATGAGGACAAACCTGCCACCCCTGGACAACCATCTATTAACATAGAGAGAAATGTGAGCTTTGATCTTCTTAAGCATCCATAACTAGTCCTCAAAACGATAATCGTTGGGATTTAAATGGAAACCCATATATTTGAATGATCTAGGTGGATATCGATGGCCACCCACCTATTCCATTGGCTCAAAGAACAATTTTCCATTTTGGTAGTTTTTTTTATAGTTTTTTGGGTCCCAAACTTATGGGGTCGTTTTGAGGCCCTAAATGATGTTTTTTTTTTCCTCGGAAACACCTAACAAATTGTCAAGGAAAGTGCTAGGCCAAACATAATGTGTACTCCGCGGCTAGACCTTTCCAACGGTGTATCGAGCGCCCCAAACAGAGATCATATGCAAAAGTTACGCCCTTGAGAAGTTGACATATCAACTACCCCCATCGAGGCCCACAAACCTTTTGGCCTTTCATCTCCTGGGGTTAGGGTTTTGATGTTTAGGGTTTTCTCATTTGTGTTTTATGTTAAAAAGGCCTTTGGAGCCTCATTGTACTCATCTTCTCGCGAATGAGCGTAGTTGTCACATCTCTTCTCAGAGATAAGCTCCCACCATTCGAGCAAGTTTGTTTCATTCTACATTTTCAGTTTCAACATGTTCTCTTTATTAATAAAAGTCAAGTTTTATTGTATCTGTTTGTGTTTCTTTGTTATACATATTTCATTTCATTCCATTTATAAATCCGGATCAGTGGTATCAGATCGGTCTTCTCTATATTTGTTTCTCTATGCATGTCCCTAACAAGGTCAAGGTACAAGGAGTTGGGACTCAAAGTAGTTGAGCCATTGCGAGACCGTCCTCGTTGACCCCGACGACCTCCTATGGTGGAAGAAAAGAGAGAGTAGAGAGAAGGAGATATTTTTAAAATGTTTCTCAAGGAAGCCCTCACGCGACATAGGAATGAGATGATGGATAATTTTGCACAACTCCAAACATCCACTTACATGGGATGAGAGTCTCCCCTATGTTTAGCACAACTACAACATATCTCTTTGTAGCTTGACCGACCATGGCCCCTTTCAGGTGGGGTTGAGATTTCAACCAATGGGTCGCATTGATGTCGCACTACCCCTTGCCTCTGCACAGGCAAAATCTTCCCATGTTTAGTTCGAGGCCGACAAAGCCACCAAGTTCAATGAACAGATTCAACACATTCGCCAACAAGTCCATGACATTTTAAAGAAAGCCAATGCTAAGTACAAGCAATGGCATGATCAACACGAGGTGCCACACAAGTTTCAAGTGGGAGACAAGGTATGTTTGCATTTGCATAAAGAGCACCTTACAAGGCCCCATCAAAAGCTTCGTCCACTTCGCTATGGACCTTACACCATCATTAAGGTTGTGAGTGACAATGCTTTTTAGCTAAATACTCCCCCCTTCATTGGCCTGCAACTAATGTTCAATGTGGACCTCCTTCGACCATACTATCCACCATTATTGGACACATCAGAGACCGCAGAGCAGTTGACACCGACAAAGCTCAACCTTGACTACATGGAACATGTAGCCATTGATTAGATCAGGGACACTCAGATTAAGGGCACTTGCCAACAAAGGATCCAAATTTATCGAGCTATCAAAGCAGGTAGCTCATGCACCAAGGCAAGTGGCTCACCCAGGGCCAAGTTCACCAGAAGTTTCCCCATATGATGGGGGTGGAGACCATTGCTTCCTAAGGGGGAGGAATAATCCAGGTGGATATCGGTGGCCACCCACCTATTCCACTAGCTAAAATCTCAATTTTCCATTTTGACAGTTTTTTTACAAATTTTTGGGTCCCAAACTTCCAGGGTCGTTTTGAGGCCCTAAGCAATGGGTTTTTTAGGCCTTAAACAATGTTATTTTTAGGCCATAAATAGATTTTTTTTACCCTAAATGTGTACTCCTCGGCTAGACATTTCCAATGGTGTATCAAGCACCCAAACAATGATCATGTGCAAAAGTTGTGCCCTCGAGAATTTGACATATCAACTATGCCCATCATGGTCCACGAACCTTTTGGTGTTTCATCTCTCGGGGTTAGGGTTCTGGATGTTTAGGGTTTTCTCATTTATGTTTTATGTTAAAAAGACCTTTGGAGCCTCATTGTGCTCATCTTCTTGCGAATGAGCATATCCGTCACATCTCTTCTCAGAGATAAGCTGCCACCATTCGATCAAGTTTGTTTCATTCTGCATTTTACAGTTTCAACATGTTCTCTTTATTAATAGAAGTCAATTTTTATTGTATCTCTGTGTGTTTCTTTGTTATACATTTGTATTTCATTTTGTTCCATTTATAAATCTGGATTAGTGGTATCAGAGCGGTCAGGTCTTTATTTGTTTCTTTGTGCATGTCCCTAACGAGGTCAAGGTACAAGAAGTTGGGACTCGAAATTGTTAAGACCTTGCAAGACTGTCCTCGTTGACCCCGATGGCAGAAGAAAAGAGAGACGAGGGAGAAAGAGATCCTTTTAAATTGTTGCTCGAGGAAGCCCTCGTGCAACTGAGCAACGAGATGATGGATAATTTTTCACAACTCCAAGCATCCATGCACATGGGATGAGAGTCTCCCCTACATTCAACACAACTAGAACAAATCTCTCCATAACGTGACATACCACACCCCTTTTCATGTGGGGCTGAGATTTTAACCATTGGGTGCCATTGATGTCACACTGCCCCTTGCGACCACACATGCAAAATATTCCCATGTTCAGTCTAAGGTCAACAAAGCCACCAAGTTCATTGAATGGATTCTGCACACCCGCCAACAAGTCCATGACATTTTGCAGAAAACCAATGCTAAGTACAAGTAGTGCCATGATCAATACTGGGTGCCACACAAGTTTTAGGTGGGAGACAAGGTCTGGTTGCATTTGCAGAAAGAGCGCCTTACAGGGCCCCATTGGAAGCTTCGTCCACTTTGCTATGGACCTTACACCATCACCAAGGCTTTAGGTGACAATGCTTTTGAGCTAAGTATTCTCCCCTTCCTTGGCATGCACCCAGTGTTCAATGTGGACCTCCTTTGCCCATACTTCCCACTATTATTAGACACATCAGGTATCGCAGAGCAATTGACACTGATAGAGCTCAACCCTGATTGCATGGAACATGCAGCCATTGATCAAATTAGGGACACTCAGATTAAGGGCACTAGCGCCAACAGAGGATCCAACTTTGTCAAGTTGTCAAAGCAAGGCAACTCCTGCACCAAGGCAAGTGGCTCACCCAGGGCCAAGTTCAACAAAAGTTTCCCCATTTGATAAGGGAACTAAACACAATATAGACCATTACTTCCCAAGGGGGGGGCACTGATCCAAGTGGATTTCAATGGCCACCCACCTATTCCACTAGCTTAAAGAACAATTTTCCATTTTGGTAGTTTTTCTACATTTTTTCGTGTCCCAAACTTTCGGAGTCGTTTTGAGGCCCTAAATGATGTTTTTTTTTTTCTCTCGATAGAACCTAGTATGTTACTAATGGTAGATGTTAGGCCAAATGGAATGTGTACTTCTCGGCTAGATCTTTTCAACAATGTATTGAGCGCCCCAAATAGATATCGTATGCAAACGTTATGCCCTCAAGAAGTTGACGTATCAACTACCCCCATCCCAACCCACAAACATTTTGGCATTTCATCTCATGGGGTTAGGGCTTTGGATGTTTAGGGTTTTCTTATGCTTTATGTTAAAAATGCCTTTGGAGCCTCATTGTACTCATCTTCTTGTGAATGAGTGTCGTCGTTACATCTCTCCTCAGAGATAAGTTGCCACCATTCGAGCAAGTTTGTTTCATTCTGCATTTTACAGTTTCATCATGTTCTCTTTATTAATAGAAGTCAAGTTTTATTATATCTCTATGTGCTTCTTTATTATACATTTGTATTTCATTTCGTTCCATTTATAAATTTGGATCAATGGTAATAGAGCGGTCTACTCTTTATTTGTTTCTCTGTGCATGTCCCGAACGTGGTCAGGGTAAAAGATTTGGGACTCGAAGTAGTTGAGCTCTTGCAAAACCATCCTCTCTGACCCTGACAACCTCCGATGGTAGAAGAAAAGAGAGACGAGGGAAGAAAAGATCCTTTTAAATTGTTGCTGGAGGAAGCCCTCACGGGATAGAGGAACGAGATGATGGATAATTTTGCACAACTCCAAGCATCCACGCACATGGGATGACAGTCTCCCTTATGTTCAACACAGCTACAACAAATTTCTTTGTAGCTCGATTGGCCATAACCTCTTTCAGATGGGGCTAGGACTTCAACCATTAGGTCACATTGATGTCGCACTACCCCTTGCGACCACACAGGAAAAATCTTCCCATGTTCAGTCTAAGGTCGACAAAGCCACCAAGTTCATTGATCAAATTAAACATATCTACCAATAGGTCCATGATATTTTGTAGAAATCCAATGGTAAGTACAAGCAACCTTGTGATCAACATCGGGTGTCGCACAATTTTCAGGTAAGAGACAAGATCTAGTTGCATTTGTAGAAAGAGTGCATTACAAGACCCCATCAGAAGCTTCACCCACTTCATTATGAACCTTACACCATCAAGAAGGTTGTGGGTGACAATGCTTTTGAGCTAAGTATTCCCCACTTTCTTGGTCTGCACATAGTGTTCAATGTGGACCTCCTTCGGCCATACTTCCCACCATTGTTGGATATTGTGAAAGGAAAGATCGTGGAACCACGGTTTGAAGAAGGAAAAGAGAAGGAACCTCGAAACATTGCAATTATGGAGAAGTTCAAGGACAGTGACATCAATTCCATGAGTATCATAGTGGACTCTGTAAAAGACCACTTGATACCCTGCATCTGTCATCTTGACTCATATATGAAGATGTACGATGCCCTAACTAACCTCTTCTCAGTCAGAAACATTGGACAAGTAATGAGTTTGAAGAATGAGCTTCGTGACATGAAAATGAATGATGATTACAACATAACATCATACCTTGTGAGAATCTCTTAGTTAAGAGATCAACTACAAGCTATTGAAGAAATCATTTCAAAGAAGGAACTTGTAAATATAGTACTCAATGGCCTTCCCAAGATATGGGATGCATTTGTCGCAAGAATGAACATGAGAAAGGAGTATCCCACATTTGAAGAACTTTGGACTTGTTGTGCACAAGAAGAATCAAGGATTAGCGCAAAACAGAAATTCCAAAGGAAAGATGATGATCAAGCCTAAACAACAAAGTTCGAGAAATCCAGGAATAAGAAGAAGTTTGACTCAAGGAAGAAACCAAATCAAGAGAAAGATATGTCAAAAATACAATGCTTCAACTGCCGAAAATATGGTCACTACAAGAATCATTGTCCTGAGTTAAAGAAAAGGAAGGAAACACACGAAGCATCAGTTGTCGAAGAAAGGGAACCCTCAAAGAAGGCCAAGCAGGATAAAACAAACTTCTTCTTCTAAGACAGGGTAACAATATTCTTCATAGTTATTGTACATACCATATTTACATAGTTTTTGTACATATCTTGAATATCTATTTCTTAGAAGATAATATATTCAAGTGAAACAATACCTATGGAAGAATAACAAGATAAGGATTGTTATCACGATGACTACAAGTCAAGCAATACACATGAAAAGATGAAGTACATTGACAATCCTTGGTAACAATTCTTGTGGAAGCTATTACATAAGTAACAACTGCAAGATAAGCCGAAATCAAAATCAAACTTGAAGAAACCCAAAAGAAGTCAAAACAGAAAGAAGTCAACAATCAAGAGGAAATTAGAAAAAGACTTGTGACACTTTGTAGAAGGCAATAAGGATGCAGACGGAAGCATGGACTCTCTTAGATGGAAGGAGCTGATTATATAATTCCAAAAGAAGAGCATGAATTCATGCTTGAAGTAAGGATTAGGAGGGATATAATCCTAAATGATATGATCCATTGAGGATTACGAAGTATCTATCCATGTTCCAATTGAAAGTAGCAACCATGATAAGCAACATGTGTTCAGTTTGACTCTAGAAGAAGTCGTCTTCGAAAAGAAGCCTTAAAGTATCCTTGGTTGTCCATCTACATCCATGATCCTATGATGAAAGGAAGAAGTTGGAATCTTCGGGGCATATAGAAGAACCCATGGACCCAAAATCTAAAGAGAGACATAAGGAAGAACATGAAGATTCCAAGAAAGAAAGAAAAGCAAGAACAACTAGCTATTATACCGAGACTCACAAGACTATCAGCTTGGTTTGAATCCACTAAGAAACAATCGAGCAGAAGAAATGGAAGTTATGATAAAGAACAATGTATAGAAATAATGAAAAAGACTTATGAATGAAAGCATTACAAGATTCAGAGGTTCTTCCAGAAGGAGGAAGAAGACTATGACAACAACTTGTTCCAGATATACCTCTTGTAATATCCATGGATTGGAATTTACATGTAAAAGACTACTCTTCCCAATAAATCAAGTGAGAAAGAATCTTATACCAGAAAGAGACCCATGTATGCAGACATAAGAAGACCTTGTATGGATTCAAACAACTTGATGCAGAGTATCTCATATACAACAAAAGCGTGGTGAAAACTTTCTATGACAGAGATAGTATATCAGAATAATTACTTAGAAGACTGGGATGATCGATTGCTAATCCATGACAAACTCTCATGATGACGGAAGAGGTGATACTTGGATATGTTTCACTTTGAGCCTTGTCATGATGTCATGAGCTAGCAGGAAACAGAAGTGTAGAATTCAACCATGATACATAGTAATGATTAGAGCTATATGAAGTCTTCAGAAAAAACCAATGTTCCATGATAGACCAAAGTACACTGAGATAAAGCATTACATTCTCCATGATGAAGTCTGGAAAAGAGAAGTGGTTATCCAATATATCTCCACAGATGAGTAGACAACATATATTTTGGTAAAGCCTCTGTCCAAGATGAAAAAGTTGTGTACTTAAGAAACAAGCTGAGGCTCGTGGAGATGACTTCCTTATTGAAAAAGGAAGAGATTACTCCTGGGTTGGGAGGGAGCATTGATGCGTTATTGGTTTATGGAAAATCATTTTCCAATTCGAAAAATGTTTCAGAATGAACAGTTCCTTTCCAGTTCGGAAAGTGGTTTGAGATTTCTGACGGACAAGCATTTTCTAGTTCAGAAAATGGTCCATATTGGACAGTCATTTTCGTAATGAAAATGGTTCGATAGATTTTTGATGTACCATAGACAATGATTCCCCTTGTGGTCAGTATGGGGGAATGGTCTAGGACAATCATTCTTCTTGGCAGTCACTATGAGTAGTGGTCAAGTAAAATGGTCTGCCTCACCTCATTCTTTCGAAGTTCACAATTGTGAGCAGTTTCGAAGAATGTTTTGTTTTGAAGGTTGGTGCAGGACAATCGTTTCCATTAGGAAATGGTTCGGGCAATCATTCCCTAGGGCAGACTCATTCTATCTAGGTTGCACTATAATTAGTGTCGGAGGAATGGCCCAGTTAAATGAATGGTCTAGGTTCAATAATCAGGGACATGCATTCCCTAGAGCATACTCATTCTCTCTAGGTTACACTATGACTAGTGCCAAAGGAATGGCCCAGTTAGGTGGATGGTCTAGGCTCAGAAATCAGGGACAATTATTCTTCTATGCTTGAGAAGAATAGTCCAGATAGCCCATGAATGATGTTTTACATTTTGAGGGCAGATGCTCTTCCAAATCTCACATGTGTGAGTGGAAGAATGGCCTAGATGACTCAGTTTATATCATGACATTGTTTTATGCAGGTTGATATCAGATGATATGATTGCTATGGAGATTGTATGTCTCTGGATAGTAGATGTATGCTACTGTGGTAGATGTGTTCAACCAGTTGTGGCTATGTGTCACTGATTAAGTAGCCATGTGTTACTTGGTGTGGTTGTGTACCACTAGATAGTAGTTGTGTACTGTTATGGATAAACGCAATTGTGTTCTATTGAATGACATTGTTCTGATTTCCATGTAGACTGTTGGTAGTGTTATAAATGATTATCAACTAGATGGATAGTCAGTGTATTGATGGATAGACATTCTCCAGACGAAAAATGATCCAGAGCATTTATTCTTCTAGGACGTATGTCTGGATTAGAAGAATAGTCCTTGTAGCCCATGGCGTGGCTTCCAACATCTGTTTGAATAGTTATTCTTCTAGGACATATACCCGGATTAGAATAATGGTTCTTGTATCACTCTGTGGAGTGAGTGACTTATTCAACATCATGCTTGATTACTCATATGGAGTATGGCTTCGAGAGATGATGCAGTTGATGTTATCAGATGATACTGATAGTGATGATGGTGCTCGTGATCTAATCACGAGATAGGTTGTATGGCTATGATGATGCTATCAGTTTAATGGTATGTTTGTGCTCAATACCATTGCTTTCAATAGCTCCCTAGCTAGGAGGGAGTGTTGATATTATGGTAGTTGCGGGAGGTATTAAACTCCATATGTAACCCTGACAAGAAAATAAATTCTGGGAAGCAAGAAGAAACCCTAAAGCATTGGACATAACCCTAGAAGACAAGTCAGCTAAAGGAAATATTTAATATTGAGCTTTTAGCCTCCAGAATGAGAAGTCGGCCGAGACAGCTAAGGAGGAGCAGTATAAATACAGGATGTCAGATCTCATTTGAGAGATACAACTCGCAACTGCAGAAATTTAAGAGTACACACTGCAAAAATTTAGTAAGTTCGAAAGTCTAGAGAGTAGTGGCAGTTGCAACTACTGCAACTTGTATTTTGGGTTTAGGCTTGGACTTTCTCTTGGTTATGGTTTGTACTTTCTTCCTTGTGTGCTACCTCTAGAGAGAGGTACGCTACATTGATTGGCTATTAGGCGTAGGGTTTTCTTATAGAATTATTGTCTGTAAAGGTTAAGGTGCTCGGGGGTGGCTTCGGCCTATGGTTGAGTGACAATATTTTTATATTGTCTATGGTGAAACAAGCACACCTATTATTTATAACACCATGATCAACACCGAGTGCCACACAACTTTCAGGTGGGAGACAAGGTCTGGTTGAATTTGTAGAAAGAGCGCCTTACAGGGCCCCATTGGAAGCTTCGCCCACTTTGCTATGGACCTTACATCATCACCAAGGTTGTGGGTGACAATGATTTTTAGCTAAGTATTCCCCTTTCCTTGGCCTGCACCCAATGTTCAATGTGGACCTCTTTTGGCCATACTTCCCACTATTATTGGACTCATCAAAGATTGTAGAGTAGTTGACACCGATAGAGCTCAATCATGATTGCATGGAACATGCAACCATTGATCATATCAGGGACACTCGGATTAAGTGAGATCACCAACAAAGGATCCAGCTTTATCAAGTTGGCAAAGTAGGGCAACTCATACACCAAGACAAGTGGCTCACCCGTGGCCAAGTTCAGTAGAAGTTTCCCCATTTGATGGGAGCGCTCAATGCAATAAATACCATTGATTCCTAAGGGGGGAGGACTAATCAAAGTAGATATCGGTGGCCACCCACCTATTCCAATGGCTCAAATAACAATTTTCCATTATGGCAGTTTTTTACAGTTTTTCGGGTCCCAAACTTCTAGGGCCATTTTGAGGCCCTAAATGATGTTTTTTGGGGCTCGACAATGCCCAAGTTATAATATAAAGGAAGATGTTAAGCCCATCGTAGTGTGTACTCTTCAATTAGACCTTTCCAATGGTGTATCGAGCGCTCCAAACAGAGATAGTATGCAAACGTTACGCCCTCAGGAAGTCGACGTATCAACTACCCCCATTGGGGCCCACAAACATTTTGGCGTTTCATCTCCCGAGGTTAGGGTTTTGGATGTTTAGGGTTTTCACATTTATGTTTTATGTTAAAAAGGCATTTGGAACCTCATTTTACTCATCTTCTTGCGAATGAGTGTAGTCATCGCATGCCTTCTCAGAGATAAGCTGACATCATTCAAACAAGTTTGTTTCACTCTGAATTTTACAGTTTCAACATGTTCTCTTTATTAATAGAAGTCAAGTTTTACTGTATCTCCGTGTGTTTCTTTATTATACATATGTATTTCATTTCGTTCCATTTATAAATCTGGATCAGTGGTATCAGAGCAGTTTTGTCTTTATTTGTTTTGTGTGCATGTCCCCAACGAGGTCAGGGTACAAGGAGTTCAGACTTGAAGTAGTTGAGCCCTTGCAAGATTGTCATTTCCGACCATGATGGCCTCTGATGGTAGAAGAAAAGAGAGATGAGGGAGTAGTAGATCCTTTTAAATTGTTTCTCAAGGAAGCCCTCGCGCGACAGAAGAACAAGATGATGGATAATTTTGCACAACTCCAAGCATCCACGAACATGGGATGAGAGTCTCCCCTATGTTCAACACAACTATAACAGAGCTATCCATAGCTCTACCTGCCACAACCACTTTTAAGTGGGGTTGGGATTTCAACCATTGGGTCCCACTGATGTTTCACTGACCCTTGCGACCACACATGCATAATCTTCCCATGTTCAGTCTAAGGCCAACAAAGCCACCAAGTTCATTGAACAAATTCAACACATCCACTAACAGGTCCATGACATTTTGCGAAAATCCAATGCCAAGTACAAGTAGTGCCATGATCAACACCAGGTGCCACACAATTTTCATGTGGGAGACAATGTATGGTTGCATTTGCAAAAAGAGTGATCCGAAAATTGATCTTTAAAAGACTTGGTTGAGTTTTAAGTATGTGTTAAATTACCATTCAAAAACTTAAATGAGGAAGGAGACTTAATGAAAGAATATTTCAGCCATCATAAAGAATGTATATCATAAAGTAAACATACGTAACAACAAACCATAACAACAAGCTTGATAACAGATTTCAACACAACTTTGCCTACGTCTCTGGGCCTTTGTCTCGGTGGGGGAGGCTTTCTTATTAATTTTCAATGCTGCAAAATTACATAAGAAGTATCTTAAAAGGATTACAAACTGGTCTGGATGTGTTCTGATTGAACTCAAGAATCCAACACAACTGACGGCACTGAAAAAGGTTGAGCGTAGCTCCCGTAAATGGCCTCCAAAGTTCGCTTCCTCAATGGCTTCCCTGCATAAAAATGGCTTAGGCTTCATGAATTCTTCAACATTTCTCCTATTTTGAACTTCTTCATGCTATCAAAAACCTTTGGTTTATGTAGAATTTGAGTTGAGAACCAAAACCCAACTTTTCCCCAAGATCTAGCCTCTTTTTGGGCTCCAAATCCCCCCAAAATGGCCAAAATCCACCAAAAACAACATTAAAACCATTAAAAAATCATATAATATAGTTGAAAACCAAAAAATTGCAGCATATTGGCAAGCCAACCTCTTTTACTTAGGATCATGGTTATATGGAGCGCCATATGTCCACGCTCTAAGCGTTGCGCGCTATTCCTCAGGCCTGGGTGTATGCGAATTGGGCCATGTGGCCAAGTGCTAACCCGTATACCACGCCCTGCCCATGCTCATGTGATCCGGTATATGATCATGGCCTGGTCGGTCGGGCTAGCCACCCATCGACTGGGCTCAAACCCCCCAAATCTTGCACCACATCCAACTTAAATATGTGTTATGCCACATAGTTTAACAAGCAACAACATAGACTCGTCGGTCTGCTGGTGGTTTCGAAGTCTTGGGCTATGGAGGAGGTTGAGTGTTCGATCCTATGAAGTGTAAAAAATTTTTGGCCTAGCCATCATTGGCTAAATCTGGGGTGCCACGTGGAACCCTCTAATTGGGCCACGTGTCACCCTCTGATTGGACTGTACATTCCAGTCACTAACACAGTCTGTTGCCCAGTGCACCGCCACGTCAACCTACCAATGCATCTACCCAGTCAAGGTCGTACGACACGTGTCAACCTATCAACATGCCATGTCACTGTTGTCACTAGTGCCATGTCACGTTCGTACAACCACGTGTCGTACCCTGAGCCTGCCATGTGTCAACATTCGTATGGTGCCACGTGTCAAAATCTGTATCGTGCCAAATCAACCTGAAAACACCAAATCCACCTTACATGTGTCACCTTCTCATGTTGCCATGTCAGCATTATGATGTCATCATGATGTCATGTTGACGTCAGCTGCCACGTCATGCTGACATACTACTGACATCAACAATACAACTTGTTGACTGTTGACTTTGAGTTTTTTTTTGCCTGTTTGGGAAATCGATCAGAACGCGATAACTTTCACATATGGTGTCCATTTTTGGAAAACAACATATGGTCAGAATTGGGGTGACGAGCTCGACGCAATGGCGTTAGTGTCGTCCGATTCCGAGAAATTTGATTTTTCGGCCTTCTTGGATCCATTTTGGATCAAAGAACGCCTTACAGGGCCCCATCAGAAGCTTCATCCACTTCGTTATGGACCTTACACCATCACCAAGGCTCTGTGTGACAATACTTTTGAGCTAAGTAGTCCCCCCTTCTTTGGCCTGCACCCAGTGTTCAATATGGACCACCTTCGACCATACTTCCCACCGTTATTGAACACATCAAATATCGCAAAGCAGTTGACATCGATAGATCTCAACCCTCACTGCATGGAACATGCAACCCTTGAGCATATTAGAGACACTCAAATTAAGGGCACTCACCAACATAGGATCCATCCTTATCGCGTTGTCAAAGCAAGACAATTCCTCCACCAAGGCAAGTGGCTCACCTGAGGCCAAGTTTAGCATAGGTTTCTCCATCTAATGGGGGCACTCAATGCAATGTAGACCATTACTTCCTAAGGGGGGAGGACTGGTCCATGTGAATATTGATGGCCACCCACCTATTCCATCGACTCAAAGAGCAATTTTCCATTTTGGCAGTTTTTTAGAGTTTTTCATGTCCCAAATTTTCGGGGTTGTTTTGAGGCCCTAAATGATGTTTTTTTTGCTTAGTAGTGCCTAACACATGGAAGAAGGAAGATATTAGCCCATACATAATGTGTACTCCTCGGCTAGACCTTTCCAACGGTGTATCGAGCGCCCCAAACAAAGATCATATACAAAATTTACGCCCTCGAGAAGTTGACGTATCAACTACCCCCATTGTGGCCCACAAACCTTTTAGCGTTTCATCTCCTAGGGTTAGCCTTTTGGATGTTTAGGGTTTTCTCATTTATATTTTATGTTAAAAAGACCTTTGGAGCCTCATTGTACTCATCTTCTTGCGAATGAGCGTAGCCGTCACATCTCTTCTCAGTGATAAGCTGCCACCATTCGAGCAAGTTTGTTTCATTCTGCATTTTACAGTTTCACCATGTTCTCTTTATTACTAGAAGTCAAGGTTTACCGTATCTATGTGTGTTTCTTTGTTATACATCTATATTTCATTTTTCTCCATTTATAAATCTGGATCAATGGTATTAGAGTGGTCTGTTCTTTATTTATTTCTCTGTGCATGTCTCGAACGAGGTCAGGGTACAAGGAGTTGGGACTCGAAATAGTTGAGCCCTTGCAAGACCATCCTAGCCAACCCCGATGACCTCCGATGGTGGAAGAAAAGAGAGACAAGGGAGTAGGAGATCCTTTTAAATTGTTGCTCAAGGAATCCCTCGCGTGACAGAGGAACGAGATGATGGATAATTTTTCACAACTCTAAGCATCCATGCACATGGGATGAGCGTCTCCCCTATGTTCAACATAGCTACAACATAACTCTCCATAGCTCAACTGACCATAGCCCCTTTCAGGTGGGGTTGATATTTCAACCATTGGGTCCCATTGATGTCGTACTCCCCCTTGCGACCACATAGGCATAATCTTCCTGTTGTTCCTAAGATTGATTCTAAGGCTCAAAGAATAATGTCAGGCATCGAGAATGTTTAAAAATAATGTTTTAAAGAGTGCTTTTCCTACCTTTAGTTATACGGGAAATGATCCTTAAATGAAATTAATAATAGGACATGACTGAGGCTATATTCCGTTGTCTGAGTCACAATTTTAATATCAAATGGAGTGAATGAAACTTATAGAACTGTTAAACAAAGCGAGGCATCAATTGCAGATGAATCTCACCTTGTTTGCAGTGGAAGAAAAGTAGAGAGTGCACCCTTGAACAAGATATGAAATGCAGTAATTCAAATAGCTTGCAGGTCGTGCTTTACTTATAGTAAATACAAAGGAAAAACTACTTACTTGATGAATTGTTGATATAATGTGATTACAATAGTTGTGATACTAAATTGCAATCAATCACTTATCAAGGAATTGCATAAGGAAATTCAAAGGTATGGAAATACAGGAGAAACACACAACTCAAACTGAACGAAAATTATAATCTTTGTCTGCACTTGTATTAATACTAAAAAATGAGAGTTTTCCCTATTACATCAGGCAAGAAGCAACGCACGTTGGGCTTGAAGCCTCCTCTTTCAGATCTAAAATCTATCTATTTATACAAACTTTGTCTCAACTCAAAAACCGTTGGACATCATACAATATCCCCCAAAAATAGAATGTAGTTCGAATGAAACGACAACAGGCAGATATTGTTTGAGTTGGCGCTTTCATCTGGCTCTTCATCTGCTTGCAGACGCACTCGTTTTCCTTTGTTCTTTGAATTAGGCACACATGTCCAATGAGGCCACCTTAATCATTTGTTTACTGTCCTCGTCATATGATTCCCTTACTATCTGTTCTTCGGATGCGTTTACTGGAAAAATAATATCGGTTGAAAATATGGGGGAGAGTGATAATGTGACAGGTAGCTTAGCGTTGGCTCGTTATGTGATGGCTAAGAGCTACGAGAAAGAGTAACTGCTCACGAATAGGATGACGTGGGGACAATTGTAGGTGGTGAGGTAAACAATTTAACTGATGTGGAAGGTGTGGCAAACTGAAAGGTGAATGGGGTACATGACGTGGATGGTGTGACATGTTGGAAGGTGAACGAGGTACATGACGTGGATGACAGGTGTTGCTCCAGTGTCCTTTTACATTTCTCTATTTTGCGAGGGCGCGAGGGGGTGGTTTGAAGTAATCCGCTTTTTGTCTTGCAATGCACCTGGTGATGCCACGTACCCCCGAGAGAAAACCGTGGTTTAAATTGCAGGACCACCCTTCGAAATTAAACCCTGCACAACTTCGCCCCCTGCAATCGCTCTCAGTCGCTGATCTCCACGATCCATTAAAATTCGACTGTCGATCTTCGCAAAGTGAGATAAGCATCCAAAGTTAAGCCAAGGTCACAGTTCTTAGTCATATGTAGAGAAGATAAAGCGAATTTCATACAATTCATGTCCGTTGATCTGGGTGGGGGACATGTGTCAGACGATCCCCATATTCAGATATTTCATACTCCGGGGGGAGGCAAGCAGTGCTGAGTAAAGAACTCCCGAAGACCCTGGCATGAGATTTCGTACACATGGCATGGGATCCTGTACTTCAGAGACTTAACATTTCAGAGATTTGCACCTTGGAATGCCCGAAGCCCAGAGTTTCAAAGTAAATCCTTGTCGTTGAAATCAAGAGGACACGCGACAGGAGATTCTGTACTTTGGTGGATAACCATTTTGGAAGAAAGATGGATGTGTGAAGCGAGAACTCCTGAAGTCCCGAAGCCCAAAGTTCATCTGGACCGTTGATTGAAGTGGACACATGTCGRCAGATTTGACATTCCAGAAGGTTTGTGGTGTTATGCATTTCAGAACGCCCGAAGCCCGGAGTCCCGAAGTAAATCCCAACCATCTAAATCAAAAGGACACGCGGCGCCAGATCTCTCACTTTGGGGACTTAGCATTCCGGAAGGTTTGCGAGGTTAAGCATCTTGGAACGCCCAAAGGCCAGAGTTCCGAAGTAAATCTCATTTGTCCAAATCAAAGGACACGCAGTGCCAGATCTCTCACTTCGGGGATAACCACTTCGGAAGAAAGCTAGATGTGTGAAGCGAGAACTCTCGAAGCCTGGAGTTCTGAAGTAAATCTCCGTCGTTGAAATCAAGAGGACACACGACATGAGATCCTCCACTTCGGGGATTTAGCATTTCAAATATTTGCACCTTGGAACGCCCGAAGCTCGGAGTTCCAAAATAAATCCTCACTGTTGAAATCAAAAGGACACACAGTAGGAGATCCTGTGCTTCAGAGACTTAGCACTCCAGAGAGTTTGTGCTCCCTTTTTTGTCTATTTAGCCCCTTCCTTGCTATATTTGGTCCTTTTCTTAGTTTATCCAGCTTCTGAACTGATTTATCGTTCCACTAGATTCTGAAATCTGATCCATCAAGTTTTCTTGCAACTTTTAACGGCGCCATAATCCTTAAGGAAATAAGATTATCCTGCCTGCAACAAGAGAGGTCTGTAAGCTCTTCATTTAACAAAACTATTAATTGTAAATGGTAAAATAATTTTGAAATTCGAAGAGCTTGTATAGATCTGCTTACAGAGAGGATATTAAAAAACTCTGATGGAATTCGTTACCTGGCAAATCACAACAATTATTCAAATTGTTAACTTTAGCCAATAAAAAACGTCATTAACAATGTAAGAGAGCAAAAATATAAAGTTAAAAAAAGCTAATTATACGTGTTCCAACACTTCCCATGTTCATTCTAAGGCCGACAAAGCCACCAAGTTCATTGAACGGATTCAACACATCCACGAATAGGTCCATGACATTTTGCAGAAAGCCAATGCTAAGTACAAGTAGTGCCAAGATCGACATTGTGTGCCACGCAAGTTTCAAGTGGGAGAAGTTTTCCCATCTGATGGGGGATCTTAATGAAATGGAGACCGTTTCTTCCTAAGGGGGGAGGAATGATTCAAGTGTATAACAATGACCACCCAACTCTTCCATTGGTTCAAAGAACAATTTTCCATTTTCACAGTTTTTTAGGTCCCGAACTTCCGAGGTTGTTTTGAGGCCCTAAACGATGTTTTTTTAGCTTGACTCAGGGTCATAGACCAAGTGGCTCTAGATCGATTTAATTAGATTCCTATAGTCCTCTTCCGATAGCTAGATATGGTTGAACTTGAAAGGGATTGAGAGCTTTCACTCTTTAGGTTCATTTTTTAGCAGGATAAATAGATGATCTCAGTTCCCCCCAACCCTATCCAAGATTTTACAGACCAATGACCTGTCACGAAAGAATCAGAAATAAAAAATTTGTCGAGGTGCTTGGATATACATTCTTCTCCTTTCCTGTTGTTTCTATATGTAGGAAGGATCTTGGGAGGTTCCAAATCCACCAGGTGAGAGGATTCAAACAAATGAGCAAAGAACCATTCTAGTGGATCCCTGCAAGGGTGAGCACCCCAAACTTCACGAAGTGAGAGAGTGAAGTTTAGATCTCCCCCAAGAATGATATTACTAAAACCCCAGACTCAAACAAGCTTTCCCAAAAGGGTTTCTTCCTAGAGTAAGGCCTGCAGAGATTGATGACACGAAACATGGAAAATAAATCTAGAATTTCTTGTTTAGTCATAATGTCGAAAGGAAGCGAGGAAGAAGAGCAACCTTTGAGTCGAGGGCTCCAAGTCATCCAAAGACCTCCATAAAGGCCCTTCGAATCCAAGGAACATAAATACCAATTCTTTAGAAAAGGAGCTAAAACTTCCTCTGTTTTGGCACCATTGCACATAGTTTCTTGGAGAAGGATTACATTTGGAGCGTAAACCTTCACCAGTCTTTTGAGGGCTAGTGCTTTGGGGTCACCCCTAACCCCTCAAATGTTTAGGGACAAACAAATCATGGTTTAACCCCTAATCAGGCACTCCCACTCTAAGGGCCCATAGGATGGTTGCTTGTTTCCCATTCCATATGTCTTTTTTTGCTTGGTTTTGTGCTAATGAAAGGAAATACTTCCTATTAGCTTGAGAACCTATGGATTGTCCCAATGCTAAACCGCCAACAATGGCTCCATCATCCATGCATTTTTGCATGGAACATAGAAGATATTCAGAAGAGTGTTATGACTTGACTTCATATAAGCTTCGAAAGAGGAGGGGGAATTCGACGGGACAACCTTATCCCAAATTTTTGAACCAAGGAGTGGTGATGGAAGCACGGCTATAGGGGAACTTTTTGTTAGAACTCCTGCATTCGAGGGGTGAGAGGCTGAAGTCGACAAAATATTCTGAGGGAGGGGAGAGGACGATGAACTTGTTGGAATCACCCCAGAAGGGAGGACAGGAAGCATGGGGCAGCAAGGGGGTGGGGGCCTATATACCACCGCACGAGGGACCATAATATGTTGATGGAATTTATGATAAAGAGTTAGAGGGAGGGGAGCTAATTAGAGCTCGCAAGGGGGAAGGGGACACTGAAATGGGAAGAGGGACATTGACACAAGTCTCTTTGTAAATAGAAGAGTGAAAACCAAAGGAGTAGGAAGCTTACCCAGAGAGGAATTCGATGAGACCGCCGCTACGAGTCCTTGAATTTTCACTAGTTTCGCCTCGTTTCTCGCATTAGCCACTTTGAATTCCAACTGAGTTTCCTTACTCGACATGCAATCTTCATCCTGGCTCTCAAGCTGGGCTTTTTTGGCCTTCCAAACTTTCTTAAAGGACTTCCTCGAACTGGAAGGGAGCGAACAATTTGCCTAGATGTGCCCTACCTTATGACACTTGTAACAACATAAGGGAATGCACCAATAATCAATACGCTGGACCCATGAAAAACTACCAACTTCCAATTCAATTTCCTCTAATAAACCATCTTTAACATCAATTTCTACCTGTAGCCAAGCCCATCCGCGGTTTGGTTTGGAGTCCGAGTCTTTTTCCAAACAAATAAATCTACCAATCTTGCGTCTTATAAATTCCAAAATTTTCTCTTGCCAAAAGACTAGAGGGAGGCTCGATAAAATGACTCAGAACTTCAAGGAGGAAATGGGTTCGTGACTAGGGTCGAAATGCACATTCCATTCTTTTAGAGAAAGCCGAGAGGGAACCCAGTTCTAATACTTCTTCAATATCAACCCAAGATCATTTGTAGACTTGAATAAGAAGCACAACCGCTCTCTCATCATGAAGTGAAAGACCAGTTTGTAGCCTAGAATCGGAACCCAGGATTCATCCAGCCATCGAATGAGATTTCCCAGGAAGATGGTCTATCCACGAAACCGACCAACCACGACTTTGCCTCATAAGTCTGGAAGGGATTCAACTGTCACGTCCTCCCCTACAACAATTCTAGCTTTATCTCTTTGTGCTCCAAAACACTTATGTTTTTTGCCTGATTGTTTCACCTCTAGAGGATTCGAAATGGGAGGCTGGCCCAAATTTGCGATATTAAAGAAGGTCGACTATCCATGAATTGCGGGGGAAGAGTTGTTGATCGACTTTGGGGTAGAAGGAATGAATTGGATGTTGTTTGGAGGTGCAAAGTTATCACTTCTTCCGTCATCTTGCATAGAGATCGAGAGTGTTGGATCCTTCGCAAATTCGGCGACATCCGATCCTCCACCCATCCCCATCCATGGATTAGATTGTTCCGGGGAGTGAGCCATGAGGAAAAACTGAAGGGTGATAAATTTTGCATCAGAACGAAATATATTTTCCTATGCGAGGCCATCCTCCCCGTAATCAACCATGTCATCTACCATTGTGTGCCACAAGGATTTGTGAGTTAGGGTTTCTACATTCTCCAAGTGTCCCCTGCTGGTCAGAATCTTGCGCTTGGAAAGGAACATCAATAGCCGCAGACTTCTTCATGAGTTCGGATCCACTGCGATTTCGGTCACCGCAAAAAACACCTGAGAAACCTTAGGATCCATTCCAAAACTGCAGAGCCCCCTAATTTCAACTTAATCTCTTGTTTATTGTCCCTTTGATACAGTTTAGTTGATTTCTTTGCCCCCTCTTCCTATAAGGATTGCAATATTCTTTTACTAAATGTATCTTTATGCCGAAGGCATTCTTTAGTGTTAGGTTTTAAGAAACCACCATTACTGTCCACCGATACCATCATTGAAAACTCCCCTTCCAATTTTGGACGTATAGCCTTTTGCCACATCATCTTTCTTATTAACTTCTTTACCCAGACTGTTTGAGATATCAATTATTATCCTATCAACATAGCCGTCGGAAATTAATGAGAATAGACTTATCTCATGGGTCAAACCACATTTTCCTTTTCTCTATCCCCATCATAAATAACCATTTTTTGGACACGTATATGATGTTGGTTTGCATTCACAGGGTACATGTTACGTCTGTCTGACTCGAACGAGCCGAGAGGAAGCGAAGCGAACTGAACCTTCAGACTCCAGTTTCACGAAAAGGTTGCGATGTCGAAACCCCTGCTTATGGAAATCAAAAGTCAAGTCTAGACCCGAGCATTATCGCCCGCGACCGACAGAAAGCAGAGTTGAATGCTCCAAGTACGAAAGAAGGCGAAGGCCGGGCGAAAATATGTCATCTCTTGACGAGAAAATTTTGGAGGCCGGCTTTACACAGAAGGCGATTGGAGCGTGTGAGGCGGCAAGGTATTCCTCAGCCACTAGAGGACTGGATTAAGAGTAAATGGTCCCCTCTTTTAGGTTACTCACCGGATGTTCAGTACCTCAAAAAAGGCTGGCTATGCTTCCTCTGCAAATCTCCAAAAGACGCCTCCCTATTACTGTCTTCTTTGTGGGTTTACAGAGGAAGTAGTCTTATGCTAAAGCGCTGGAGACTAGCGTTCAATCCGGACTCGGAGTTCTTCCAACTCAGACACCTCTGGGTACTTCTTCCCGGCCTTACACTGTATCTCTGGAACGAAGGAGCTTTAACAGCTATCGAAAACTCCCTGGGAACGTTCATCGCTCTTGACACTCAGCTGCTCCGTGGTCCTTGGAGAAAAATGGGAAGAGTGCTGGTTGAGATAGACATCACTTTCAACCTGCTGGAAACATTGGAGATCGACTGGAGAGGGCGAAAACATATTCAGAAGCTGGACTATCTCGGGCTCCCTTTCCGCTGCAACCTTTGCAGGGAAACTGGCCATCTCTGTAGTTCTTGCCCCGGTAAGTTACCTATCGATTCAACCGATGAAAGTGAGCTTTTCCTTAACCCCCCTGACTATATGGAGGCAGACCCATCACTGGTCTACTTGGATAGTCCAGTCTCCTTACCCTTACCTGGGCAGACTGAAGATCCTTGTTTTAAACTGAACCGACTCTGCCCATCCCTCTTTAGAACACTTTCTGAAGCCGAGAAGGTATTCATAAATGGATACTCATGGCTCTCTTCCTCTCGCAGTGGAAAAGACCCCTTACCTGTTGTCGAGACCCCCCTACCTACAGTCCTTACAAATCCCCCACCTCACGGCCTACTTCCTCGGTCTGATCCTATCTCGCTCCCAGATTTCTCCCACTCTGCGACCAATCATCCTYCTCCTCTTCCGGCCAAGCTGAAACAACCCCCTCACTCTCACTTGGAAGAACTCCTTGAACCCCCGTCCTCCCCCACACAACTTGTCGTATCCTCACCGATGCCTCCAGGCTACAGTCAACTTGAGGAGGATGATGTTAGCTTACTGACAGCATTGAACTCCTCGGTCTCTCCCGGATTTCTTCCGAACACCTTATCCTAGTTACCAGTGTATCGCGGCAAAGAACTTGTTACACCAGCCTCTGAACCGGAAACTTCTTCCACTCTTCCTCCCGACTTAGACACAAAATCCTTTACATGGTCAAGAGGCATCGCAACTGATCTCTCCCCTCTCCAGACGCGAAGCTCTAGGAAGAAAAAGGAGCATTTGAGCACTCAGAATACAGCGACTGAAGTTCCCACTCAGGAAGGAAAGGCCCTTAGAGCAATGAAGGCCTTGGCACGATCAAAATAATGATTGTGCTCTCCTTAAACATTCGAGGGATCGGAGGCCCCCTCAAGGCGGCTTCCTTCCAAAGACTAATGGAAAAAACAAAACCGGATCTCATCTTTCTCTAAGAGACCCTCACGTCCGATATTATTTCCAGGGATTTCGTTCATCAATTTCATTCTTCTTGGGTCACTGCGGCTGCAAGATCCATAGGAAACTCC
>JASDQU010102868.1:170224-187738 GCA_032191745.1 Picea mariana | reverse complement strand
GAAGGCCCTTTTACAATAAACGGGAATGCCAAAAGTCCTAGACATCCAAAAACCTAACCCTAGGAGATGAAGCGCCAAAAGTCATGTGGGCCCCGTTCGGGTAAGTTGGTGCATCAACTTCCCGGGGTCGTAACTTTTGCATACGATCTCCTTTTTAGGCGTGTGATAGCTCGTTGGAAAGGTATCGTCGAGGAGGTTCATTTTGGGGGCTCAATCATGCCTTCATCTATCATTGAGAACCTCGATCTCAAAAAACCTTCATTTAGGCCCTCAAAATGGCCCCGGAAGTTAAAACCTGCTAAAAATAGTAAATTGCCAAAATGGCCAGAAAATTGTTTTGAGCCATTTGGAAAAGGTGGGTGGCCACCGATACCACCTGRATCAGGTGGCATTCTGTTGACAGGCCACTTATTAGCTACATGTCAGGAGGTGGCGTTCCTAAATGTCTACGACCCCTGCTCGAATAGACCACTCTTTTGGAAACATCTGGCAGATAGTGGTCTRCTCTCTACCCCGAACCTTATTCTTGGAGGAGACCTAAACATTATTTTGTCGGCTGAAGAGAACTAGGGAGGATCCTTCGTGCAGGGACCAAACAAAGCCTCCTATAGCGAGCTCTTCGCATCAAACAACTTGATTGATGTCCAGCCTCCCAGTCTGGTTCCAACATGGCGAAACGGGCGCTCAGGTCATGAGGCCATTGCCAGACGACTGGATCAGTTTCTTGTAGCTGATGCATTCTTGTCTTCTTCGATTTTTCCTACATCGTGGGTGGAGTTCCCCTTCGTATCGGATCATGCCCCGATCCCCCTTCAGCTGATGCCCCCAGTGCTGCACCGTTCAACCCCTTTCAAGTTTAATTACCATTGGCTTCATTCCGAGGATTACCCTGACTTAGTCCACGGGGTCTGGATGGACCAATGCTTCCTTGCCGAAGTCAACCCACAGCGGCGACTTTCCTGGAAGTTAAAGGTCCTTAAATCAAAAACAAAATCGTGGTATAAGGACCTATTAACAGTGGAAAAGGGCCGATTAAAACAGCTGGAGTCGGAGATTACAAATCTCATCTATTCCTCAACTACTTCTGCCTTGACTGTGGAGGAGGCAGCTCGCCTAAAATCTCTAGAATCAAACAGAGCCACCATGCTATGTGAGGAGGAAAATGCTTGGAGATTGCGTAGTCGCGCTACCTGGCTAAAGAGCGGTGACTCAAATTCAAAGTTCTTTCACAAAGTGGCTAGTTATAACAGGTGTAAAAAGACCATTTGGTCTATAGATAGTAGCGGGGATGGGACCATTCGAGGGCAGGAAGCGATAAAGTCTGAGGCTGCTGCTCATTTTAAACAACAATACAAAGCCACCAACAGCCAATTTCTCCTTGAAAAGGCCTCGACTGCTAGTCTTTTCCCACAAATCATCTCTACAGAAGCTGCTACTGAGCTTTTTAAACTTGTTCTCTTTCAGAGCTCAAAGATATCATGATCCATTTTAAAAAAGAAAGAAGTCCTGGGCCGGATGGCTGGACATCATAATTTTTCATTTTCTTTTTTGATCTTGTAGGCGTGGATCTACTCCAGATGGTGGAAGACTCTCGTATAAAAGGAAAGATTTCTAGAAGCCTAAATGCTACTTTCCTGGTCCTGATTCCGAAAGAAAAAAACTCGCTCTCCTTCAACGACTTCCGACCGATCTCCCTCTGTAATCTCGTCTATAAGCTAATCTCAAAAGTCATCTCCAACCGGATCAAGCCTTTCCTTGGAAGGAGTCTATTGGCGGAACAACTTGGATTCTTAAAGGGCAGAAGAATCCAGGATGCTATCGGAGCTGCCCACGAGTGCATCCACAGTATCAAACAGAAAAATTTAAAAGCGCTGATCATGAAGCTTGATCTCAAAAGAGCTTTCGACAACATTGATTGGGAGTTTCTGAGGCTTATGCTACATGCAGCTGGTTTTGGAGACAAGCTTACAAATTGGATCCTAGCTTGTGTCACAAGCGCCAATTTCACAGTTATAATCAATGGAGAGGCTACGATTTTTTTAATAGTGAGAGGGGCCTCCGTCAGGGATGCCCACTCTCCCCCTATCTCTTTATTTTGATCATGGAAGGCCTCAGCCTCCTTCTCACCAAAAGCTTCAATGAACACAAAATCTTCGGCATTAAAGTTTCAAAGTTCATTAAGATCGTCCACCTTATGTTCGTCGACGATGTTCTTCTCATGACAAAAGCTGATCTAGCGGAATGGACAGTAATCCAAAATGTGTTATTTTGCTTCTGCTCTGTCTCGGGACTTTCCATCAATCATTCTAAATCCACAGTCCACTTCTGGGGACTAACGAAGACTGAACTACATAGCTTCAAAGTTACCTTGCCATTCACTTTTATCGACCTGAGTGAAGGCTTTAGGTACCTTGGGTTTCAGCTCAAGCTGGGAGCCTCCACTCCAGTAGATTGGCAATGGCTTGTTAAAATTTTTGAAAGAAAAATTGGATTCTGGTGTAACAAATGGCTTTCACTTGGCGGACGACTAATCCTAGTTAAATCAGTGCTGGAAAGCTTAGCGGTCTTCTGGATGACTTTGGAGAGGATTCCAAAAAAATCCTCAATACTCTACGAAGACTCTCTTCTAACTTTCTATGGAACGGCCATGGGAGTAAACACAGATTTCACCTCTGCAGTTGGGTGACCTTGATTAAACCTAAAAGGGTGGGAGGATGGGGTCTTAGAAACTTATCCACCTTTAACACTGCCCTCCTGGCTAGTTCTTTTTGGAGGGCTGTTAATCATGATAACATTTGGCACCGAATCATAGTTGAAAAGTACCTGGGCTCCCTGAAACTTTGTGACTGGATTCGTAAGCCAACCTTTCAGCTAAAGAGGGCATCCACTTTCTGGAAGGGACTAGTCGCTTCCTCCCCTGTCATTCTTCACTAGCTCCGATGGAAGCTGGGCATTGGCACTGAAATTAAATTAGGACGGGATCAGATAATAGGCCTAGAGGACGACTCGCTTCTCCCTCTAGCTTTGTGTATGAAGCTCGGCTCATTAAATTTATTAAACCTTGCACAGGTTAGAACTCCGATAGACACCCCCACTTTGTCAGATAACTAGATGGGGAGTAGCGAGTTGTCTCTCGATGGAGGATGGGCAATTGATTGGAACCGGTACACGTCTGCACTTAAAAGAGCTGGCATCTCCCTCACAGATGAACCAGACTCTCTTTTGTGGGTAGGAGGGGATGCTTCGGGCATCTTATCTGTAAAGAATATCTATGATGCCCTCCAAAAATAACAAAATCCCGGGTCCTATCTTTCTTGGTTTCTTCAGCTTTGGTATTGGAAAGTCCCCCTAAAATATAAACCGTTTGCTTGGCTCGCCGACAAAGAAAAGATCTTAACTTGGGATTTGCTCCGCCGAAGAGGATGGGAGGGACCCAGAATCTGCCCTCTCTGTCACCACGCGCCGGAAGACATACATCACCTATTGATCCACTGTGAGTTTTCGATGGAAGTTTGGCACAGACGGCTAACTCACTTTAATCTTTCTTTTTCCTGGAGCGGAGGCACAGTTTCTGAATGTTTCAATGTGTGGCACTTAAATTGCTCCTCACCGATTAGCTTGGCCGCCCACATCAGCTGGCAACTCTGGATCGAAAGGAACTGTGCACTGTTTGATGACCGGTCTCCTTCCTTGCAAGTCGTAATTTACAGAGTCCTCACCACTTTCAACTGGCAGCCGCCTTTAGTCAAACCATTCCTTTACAAAGATATCGACCTGAGCTTGCCTGAAGGGTACACCCTTGCATGCTTTGACGGAGCTGCCCAGTCAAATGGTCTTTGCTGCGGGGCTGGAGGATTTTTCAAAACTCACCCATCGAAAATCACTAAATGGTTTCTCAACTGTGGCCCAGGATCAAATACCAAAGTGGAGCTCATGGAACTTTGGGCTTCCCTCTCGCTAGCTTCCTCTTGGTCCATCAATCATCTGCAGGTCCGTGGCGATTTGAGAATCATCATCGATTGGATTACTCAAAAATCCAAGCTTCACTCAATCCAGATTGAGTGCTAGAAGCAAAAAACGTTGGATCTTTCCAAAAGTTTCACAAACATAAACTTCCAGCACTTCCCAAGATCATACAATTGTGAAGCGGATGCTCTCTCAAAGAGAGCTTTAATCGAGGTGGTAGGAAAACTCACAATCTTCCATTGCGATAATGGGATCGAGAGTCCTACTTCATACCTTAGCATTTTCTGATCAATGATTGCTATCCTTCTTCTTCTTAAAGTCGACAGTCTATTCTTTTGCCTCTTGCAAGCTTTGTTGGTGATCTTATCCCACAGTTTTCTCTATGTTTTCGAGGGTCGTGTTTAGGATGCTGGGTTGTTTCTTTTACTGTTCTTTGTATCGGTCGACTCACTGATTTGGTGCACCGACCACAGTCAAAATACTCACTGTAGCTATCCTCTTGTAAATGATTTTATACCATATATAAAATCGAGAGAATTTTTTCATGGAAAAAAAAGTAAATTTTTAATATAAAATTAAGTTAGTGTATTGCATATTTATTAACCTATGATGATGATGATGATGATTGGTCTATCGGACCTTAAAAAGGTAAATGATTACTTGTGATTCTTTAGAATTTTACTTGTGATTCTTTATGTATAGCTATAGAACTAGAGATTACCTCAAACTTTAAAGTTTTATCAAAATTCAAAATAATTCAAAATGGATTTCAAAATATATTAATAAACTTTAATTACAATAAAAAGAAATTTAACTACTTTTGATTTATGTATAGCAATAAAACTATAGATCACCCCAAAAATTGAAATAGATTATACAATATTAATATTTAAAGTTTAAAGTTTTATCAAAATTCAAAATAGATTTCAAAATATATTAATAAAATTTAATTACAATAAAAAAAAATATTAATAAACTTTAATTACAATAAAAAGAAATTGAATTACTTTTTCTTTATGTATAGCCATAGAACTCTAGATCACCAAAAAATTTGAAATAGATTATACAATATTAATATTTAAACTTTAAAGTTTTATCAAAATTCAAAATAATTCAAAATGGATTTCAAAATATATTAATTATAGGACCTTTAAAAGGATCCAGAGTGTCCCAAATTCCTATTTATTATTATCCTTGTGGTCTCTATCCCTAACAATAGCTTTTTGATTTCTAATTATTGTCCATTTTCCTTCTTTCATTTCTTCTTTTACCTTTTGAACTTCAGTCTTTAATTCAACTTGGTCTTCGGGATTGAGGTCTTCATTTATAAATATTCCTGACCATTTTCAGCTCAGAGATTTACTAAGTATGCTATATTTATGATCATTACAACTTACTTTGACACAGATCAACCTATCTTTATGATCAATTATTTTTCCTAGCCTCTTTACTTCTATACTTTTAAAAAACAATAATAAACTATGTAAAAAAACTTTAATTTCTTTTTTATACTTAGTTAATATTAAAAGTTAATAAAAAACAATAATAAACCATGTAAAAAAAACTTTAATTTCTTTTTTTAATAGTTCATTTGACTTAATTTTATGTATATATAGATTTTAAATAAGTAGTATTTAGCTCACATTAATTTTATAATATTTAATATTTTATAGTGTGGAAACATATGCTTACATCAATTTTATGGATGAATCATAAAAATGTTTAAAAATTATACTTATAATGTAGAGTTTATATTATATTTATAATAGTTTATAGTGTAGAATTCATTATTATATTTATTTTTTATTTTTAATTTTTAAATGTAATATTTTAAAGTTATTTTTTTCAAATAAGCAATCCTTTTACTTATAATTTGTATATGTTGATATCTTTTTTATTATACTTGTTGATAGGCTGGTATCTAGCATTGAGTTAGTGTTGACTAAGTATTAATCAATGGTTGACCATAAAACATGTATCCATTTTACCAAAGTTTTATTAAAGTTTTGATAAATAATAATTTTAGTGAAATTTTAAATGTGATTTATCTCATATCTTATTGGTCAAAGACTTTAAAGTCTTATTACAGCCTTCGCTCCTTCCAATGCAATTGTAATAAATATTTCATTTATTATGTTGTAGACTTTTATGGATAAAAATGGGTACGTTCAATAATATTAAAATAATATTAAATATCTCTTTTGATGTTTTTAGCTCCGTACATTTCATTGTCGATCTATCTGTCCTTGTTCGGGATTGTTTCTGTCAAGGGACGGGTAAGTTCGCATGATTATCACAGCCTTTTATGGTTAAGTGCCTCGCATCCTGACAGTTCCTCATGCGCTGGATACGGCTCACCAAACTATGATCCGGTTGCCGTGGCTGCCAGTCACAGTGGGCCCTGCAAGGTTTAAAGATTTTAATGGAAATCTTTTTGTTTCTTGCTGGACACGAGCGAACTCTTTTTGTTTATTTTTAACAATTCCCAAAAAAACTTTTGTCACAATTCATGCAAGCTATCACGAACGTTTCTTAGAATATTCAATTAAAAGGATATTATAAAAAAATTCAAATTTAATTATATATATATATATATATATATAACTAACTTAAAATTATAAAAAAAAATTACAAACATTAACATTGATTCCAATTTCCAACTTAGTAATGGGTATTATAAAAAGGTTAAATATAATTATATATATATAGATAACTTAAAATTGTAAAATTGTAATGATTTAAGAATGTTTATTTTTAATATAAAAATAAATTAAACAAATTTTTAAGTCATATAAATAAAAAAATGTGTTTAATTTATTTTTATATTATCATCAAATAATTTTTTTAAGTTATATAAATAAAATTTGGTATTAAATATTATTTAATTTAAAATTATAGAATATTATATTATATTTGGAAGTGTAATTTTTTTAAACTCTAGCAATTTTTAAGTGGGTATTGCTTTCGCACCTCTCGTGATATTTTGGATAAGGATTCAATTTTTCCAAACATATATGTTTAGTCCTTCTAAAAAAAATCATTATAATCGTATCATTAGTGGTTGAACGCTAGCAATGGACAAAATTCTTAGCTCTTATTATATCTGCAGAAAGGCTGGTATATAGGGCTCAGTTTAGCTTGTTGACTAACTATTAATTTGGTGTTTGACCAAAAAAGTGTTGAGTTTTTCTATAGTTTTAGATTAAATATTAAATTTTATTATTTTTTTAAATACTTATATTTATTTATTTGTTATGTTATTGGCAAATAAAATTGAGGTCTTATTACACATTTACTGCGACCTCTCGAGAGTAATAAAAAAAAATTAATGTTTCATGTTTCATGTTAGTCAGTCTAAGCTAGGCTTAGCAAGTTACATACCTGCATCCTGCAATCCATGCACTTGAGTGGAAAAAACTTTTAATGTTTCATTAAAAAAAGCTTACTATTGACAAAATAAATATTTATAACTTCATTTTAAATCAAAATAAAATTAAATTAAAAGTTTGAATAATCTACAAATTTCATATTTTTACTACAAATTTATTTAAATAACATTTTCATTTTATATTCATATCTTACTATGTGAATATAATTGTAGATACCATTAGCAATATAATATCTATACTATTTTTAAAACATTTTAATTTCTTACTATGAATTACTCTCTTGCATTGTTTTCATGTATTCAAACTTCGGCAGGTATTTGCTACCATGTAGCCTTGTTTTTATAATGGATCCATCTAAAAGTTAAAAATATATTTTGTTTATTTTAAATCTTATTTATATTTTTAAAATAAGGAATATAAATATAAATATTAATTTTACATGTGATATAAGTTAACATGAATACAATTTCAAGAGTATTTTCAAAGTTGTTAACCTTGTTTGTTTCTTTAAGAGAAAAAATACAATGTAATCACTCAACTCAAAGAAGATTGTTGGATGGGGCTTAGTGAGATGTAAGATCATTTTAATTGCAATATATCTCTGGTTCTAATTAACAGCATCAATATGAAAACTTCACTCAAATTACTTGGGTATTCCATTTGTCCATTTTAACTTTCTTTTGTCCATTTTGCAATAAAGGCTTGAGGTTTTGACTAATTGTGTAGATGTCCATGGTGATCAACTTGAAAACCAGCCTTGTTGTTGATATATGATTTCATTTTTATTAATTTAGGTGTTTAGTGGTATACATATATATATATACAGAAATGAAGCCATTGCCGCAAAGTAGTACATAGAGAACCATTATAAAGCTCAAATGAAGAATTTCCATGAGCCGAAAGAGAGGTGGGGTTTCAAAAACATTATTTGTATTTTTATTTTATTTTTATAAATTTCATTATGATGAATCTATTAATTGATTCCAAGAATTGTATTCCTAATTGTCTCTGGAAATGTTTACGTGTACACTTATCTGTCTCAAGGCCACAAAATGGAAAAATAAGTTTAAATGAAAAGATTATGACAAACATCATCAATTTAAGTTTTTATTTGAGGAAGATTAATGTGTTCGTATTTATTGTAAATGAAATGTCATGCTCCTCAATCCCACTGATGCTTTAAAAGGGCCTCCAACAAATCTTTGTTTAAGAGCTCGGGTCTACAATTGCAGTGAAATTCTTCTATTATGTCTCTCTATGTCCTAATAAAATAGAGAGTTTACAAGTGCAAACCACCAGGACTATAATTGTAATGAAATTCTTATATTCAGTCTCTGTATTGTGAATAAAACCATGTTTAACAGAGTAATATTATCCTATGCACTATGTAAATGACTCATTATTGCACACATATAAACATCTAACAACCACAATATAGATACAAAGAAAAGTGGCTAGATAGAGACAAAACTATTAGATGAAAAGATATTAGGGAAGGTACCAATACCAAATCCTTCCATTCTTATACCACTAAATCACATTCACATACATTTCAAAGGTGTGGATTAATTCTTCCAACAACCAATGTAACATTGCACAAAAGTCTATGTTTTTATAGAAACTGCTAAGTTTATAACTTCACCTTTGCATTTAGTTAGTTTTACAATTTTTTTGGGAAGACCTCCCAAGTTAAAGTGCATAAAAATCTCCTTTTTACATAGAAACCACTCAAATTATTCTTTCACCTTTGCATTTAGTTGTTCCACAACTTTATGAAAGAACTCCCAAGTTAAAGTTAAAGTAGTATGAATTTCAAATTTTAATAAGCAAAAAAATGAGTAGATGATGAACAATACTCTTTCTCTCAAACATTTATACACAATAAAATAAATCCGTACTACAATTCACTGGGATTGGTTTGGTCAGTGAAGATATAAATGCTATTAAACATTGATCTCAAGTTCAATATGTTGCCTTACATTACAACACCATCAACTCTAATAGTTTTATGATATTTAGATTTGGCCTTTGATACAGATCATCAAATTGCCTTGTAACTGTTTGATTTAGGTGGTTGAAAAATTGCTTCGTATATGTTTGCTTCTGATGGTCAAAAAATTGATAGAAATACAATTTGCATTACTCAATTTCAATTTCAATTTGAATATTTGGATAAATTCATAGCTCTGATAGTCAAGATTACAATTTACAATTACTGAAATACCAACTTTATATTCAAATGAAAATTTCAACCAAAATGATATAATAACACTATTCCACATATTATTGTTCACCAAATCTTTTTGCAAAACTTACAATTTGAGGATAACCAATATTTATATAGTTGTAACATTTAATGAAATATAAGTTTCATTCACCAATTTTTCTTTTTAAATTTGCAATACATAACTAGCCATTTTTTCTTTTTAAATTTGCAATACATAACTAGCCATTTTTTCTTTTTAAATTTGCAATACATAACTTATATGTACCAAACTAGCATTTAATGAAATATTTGTCTCTTTCACCAAAAAATTAAAAATCTCTTGCAATTTGACTACTAATATATACAATGCAGCCCTTAATAAAATACAAGTTTAGTTCATCAAATCTTTTAGAAAATCTTACAATTTGAGGAAGTACAATGTTTAATGAAATTAACAAAATACAAGTTTCTTTCACCAAATCTTTTAGAAAATATTACAATTTGACGACCAATATATACCAGTACAACGTTTAATGAAAACTTCAGATAAAATATAGATCACTCTTGGAGGTATTGCAGGCATTACATAAATGGGGTTAGATAAGTTCCTATAAGTATTTATCTAGAAAATTGAATTTCAATTCTTTCGTTTATTTTTTCTCCATATTTAGAAAAGTAAAAATAAATTTAAGATAATATTTTTAAAATCAATACAACTACAAAAGCAAAATTTTGTATTCTCGATCTATAAACTTGAATTTCAATTATTTTATTTAATTTTCTTTATGTTTACTAAATGTAAAGTAAAAATAAATTTAAGATGATATTTGTAAAATCAATAAAACTAAAGAACAAAATATTTAATCATATCCATATCAAATTGACTAAAATTAAAATATTACATGTTTCTACTATACTATTATAGCAACCTAATAGTTATTGATAACAAATTCATATTCAAATTTTCATCATTAGGGTTATAAATATTATCAAATTATAATTATTGATAACATTATTATTATTATTATTATTAATCGAATTATTTATTTTATTGAAAATCATTTTATACTATGTTAAAGATAGATAAAGATTCAATTGAAGACATGTTGTAAATTGAACATAAATATATGTCCTTGGATTCTATAAGAGTGATTATTTAAAGGCTTATATAAAAAATAAAAATAAAAACAATTAGTTCCTCTCGTTTAAGGTTTTCAAATGAGTTTGGTCTTTCAAAATGTTGTTTTTGTGTATTGGATGGTGCATGTATATGACTTTTAACCTTTCGGGACAAAATATGATTGAATGGGAATAAACCTTTCGGGACAAAATCTGATTGAATGGGAATTATTTAGACGCGGCCTCATCAACTTAGGCGTTCAGTTACACGATTTGCCCGACACATTAATATGGACAGGCGGAGATCAGACTGACATTACCTCGGTAATTTTTTTTTATCTGGCGGTGGAAAAAAAGAAATGGACACATTCAATCAACGGTTGGAAAAAGGCTCTCTGGTCTTGGACCTGTCCATTAAAAACCAAAATCTTCATTTGGCTGGCAGCTGCAAATAGAATCCTCACTTGGGAGGTTCTCCAACGCAGAGGCTTCATAGGACCATGCTATTGTATCCTTTGCAAAACCAACTGTGAGACGACACACCACTTGCTAGTTGACTGTGCTTTCACTACGACGATTTGGAACAGAATTCAACTTCTTCATTACCCTCGGTTTACTTGGTCGAGTACTAGTCTTGAGGAATGCTTCAATTCCTGGCACAAACAAATCAAAACACTTACAAACTTGTCAGCTTTCATTTGCTGGTTTGTGTGGCAGGAAAGAAACTCAACGATATTTGATGATCAACATCCTTCCTTAAAGCGGCTACTCTATCGTGTTACAGCTGCACTGCAGGATTATAAAGAGATTCCGAGAAACATAAATCGGAAAAAGGGACATCTCAGCCATTACTGGAGTGGTCCGACTGGCTGGTTTGATGGTGCAGCAAAGTCTTCGGGCCTGAACAGTGGTGTAAGAGGCATTATAAAGCTGAATGGTTACTGTAGTTACAAATGGTACATCAACTGTGACAAAGGGACAAATAATAGAGCAGAATTGTTGGGAGTCTGGGCACTTCTCACTCTTGCCTCTCGACTATCCATTTATTCTATCCTAGTATAGGGCGACTCCAAGATCATTATTGATTGGTTAAAGGAGAAGGGCCACCTCCAAGTGGTTAACTTAGAATGTTGGAAACTCAGAATAAGAAATCTTATTGCCTTCTTCCAACCTATCTCCTTTACTCATGTCCATAGAGAAGACAATGAAGTGGCAGACAGACTTTCAAAGCAGGCTCTTCTAAAAGATCCTGGAAAAATCTACTACTTTCAATGCGTTGAGGAACATGAGGGTCCCCTTCGTACACTTGAAATATATTAGATTTTTTGATCTTTGCTTATTTTCAGTTGCTGAGTTGATCTAATACAATACCTAGGTATTAGGCTACTATTGTCCTTCTTGGTCTCATTTTTTTTTTTTTTCTTTCAGCATCTGACAGATTGGTATCTTGTTGATTATGTAATGGCCTCCGACTACTAGATCCTCCTTGATTTGCTCCTGAAAAGGGCACTCATCTGCTGGTTTTTTTTCTGTTTTTCTGCGATCATTGTACAGACCAGTTTATATTACTCTTTTAACATAAATCGAATTTTTTTCTGAGGAAAAAAAATGTATGTGACTTTTAGTTGTACTATAATATGTTGCTATTAATTAGGCTTTATTTATAGACTTCATTTATTATACATTTATTACTTTGTCATTCTCATTCGCCTGTTTATGGGGTATGCTAGTTATAACAAGTACAAGATGTGCTCATTGATCTTTCCTTGTAAAAATTAATTTCCATTGGTAGTTAGATATGGAATTTTTTCAAAGTAAGATACTTGATGTTTTTTTACTCAATTGATAGGTGTAGGTGAATGGTAGAATCCAAAAACATCCATTTTCAAGTCCAAAGGAGAGTAGGGTATGTACACCTTCGTAGATTTTAATGGTTAGCCTAGGGATTTGACTGGTAAAGTCTACGGAGGTATACATACCCTATCCCCCTCTGGACTTGAACTTGTGACCTCTTAGGAGGAAACACATGTTCTTAACCATTAAACCCACTCAGAAGTATGATATTCTTAATAAATTAAATGAATAGATTGGTGCCGATAATTTAGAGAATTAAGTTTGAATTGGTTTTAAAAAGGACTCCAACAACATGAGTAAGCTCTTAAACTCGATTATAAATATTTTTGCTAAGGCTTAGTTTTAAATGTTATTGCAAGGCTTTAACACAACCATAATCTTCCAAGCAGCAGGGCAACCAGCTTCTCCTCATATTGCACAGACAGTACAGGGAGTCCGTCCCTCTTCGTCACAGGCTACCCAATACATAGAATATAACAGAATGGGCTCAGAGCCTAGTAACAGTGTTGCGGACTTCATGGATAAACCCCAAGAGTTTCCTGGCTCCGCCTATGCTGCAGCCATGAAATCATCAGTGAAGCTGAACGACACATCCACAATAGTGAGTGGGTATGATTTTAACGAAGGAATTGATCACGAAAAAATTCTCCAGTCAATGTTAACCACAGGTTTTCAGGCTTCTCATCTTGGCCGGGCTATTGTTCTTGTCAACAATATGGTAGGTGATGTCTTCAGTAATATCCCATTTTCCTCATTTGCCTTTTTTGGGTGCTTATTGAATGCAACATCGGTTACATGTCCTGTCCATACACTATATGACTTGGCCTCTGGATAAGCAATCCGAGTATGTTAGATTCAATTCCTTTGGTAATTTGTCGGTTGCTCATCATTCCATTCTTTCATTTTTGTTCCATAGCTGGACTGGAGGCTAAGTGACGAACCAGTTGAAGAAGATTGCAGCGAGGAAGAGAGGGATCCAGCTTTCAGACAAAGTGTAAAATGCAAAATTTTCATGGGTTTTACTTCGAACCTCATCTCATCGGGCCTGCGAGACACTATTCGGTTCTTGGCAGAGCATCGCATGGTGAGACTCTGTTCACACTTGCTCAATGTATAAGAATTGTTATAGCAGTTTTCCATGTATTTCATTATTTTTTGAAGTGCTTCCTTTAAACTCAAAAGAAGCATTGCAACGAGCCCTAAGAGGTTGGGCACCATAATCAGACTGCTTGTATGGGCGAAATTGACTTGAAGGGGCTAATACTGAACATAAGCACTTAGCTGTCCCAATATGGGTTCTCTTCCATCAAAACCACCCAGATATGGGTTCTCTTCCATCAAAATCACCCCAGACTTGCACCTTCCCCCATTTTGAATACTATCATCCCATTATTAATTTAAAATTCCCTCTTCTTCCATTACCCATTCTGAACAAAATAAAAAAGAAAGTTAAATACTGCTAATGTGTGCTTTAGTGCCTATTTTGACTTATCATCAGTATACAGAGGAATATGGTAATATTATCATCGATACAAGGAGAAATATTGTAAAATGCTTACACATATGCCTTAAAGACGTTATTATGAATACAATCCAGTTTTTCCAGAGAAAGAAGCAATTATAAGATTTCTGCTATTTCTTGCAGCGCTAAATTCATTTTGCCTTTGTTTGCTTATTTTGTACAGTTAAATTGTATGCTATAAAGATATTGCAGTACTTTTTCCATTCATGTGGTCCGTTGTGAGTTTGGCCACACCTGCTCTAGTAACAAAGCTGCGATTCATGGTGGCAGAGAAATGTGTACAGGTTGATGTGCTGGTCACCACGGCAGGAGGGGTTGAAGAAGACCTGATTAAATGTCTAGCACCGACCTATACTGGTGATTTTTCGCTACCTGGAGCTCAGTTGCGTTCAAAAGGATTGAATCGAATCGGTAATCTGTTGGTGCCTAACGACAATTACTGCAAGTTTGAAGATTGGATCATACCCATTTTTGATCAGCTTTTAAAGGAGCAAAAAGAACAGGTATTTATGTAGCATTTCTTTTAGACATCATAGTTATTTTATTTTCCTTATTAGTTGGGGACCACTTGGGGTGTTTACCTGTATCTTTGTGTGTTTTTATTTTTCTCGTGAATCTCACTTGTAAATAGCACCCTTGAATCCATAGTTTGTAGATCTAGATGCTCTTTTA
Organism: Picea mariana; assembly: GCA_032191745.1. Lineage (NCBI taxonomy): Eukaryota > Viridiplantae > Streptophyta > Pinopsida > Pinales > Pinaceae > Picea > Picea mariana. The sequence goes on along the minus strand of JASDQU010102868.1, from coordinate 173,010 downwards.
CGAGGGCATATTTTGAATCAAACTCTCATTAAAATATTTCTTTGTAAGATCACCTTATTCCTAATGGGAGGTGTGCAGCTGCTAAACTGAAATTTCTTGACCAATAAGAATCACTCATAGGGAGATATCAATGGGGAGGGTTTCATGCCTGCCTGCCTGCCCGCCCATGTTTGCTGGTTGGCAAAACCAACAAAACTGACTGTATAATGGCCGTTTGATTTCTAAAAAGGAAGAATGAGGCTAACACCAAGGGCCAGCAGGGACGAGTGTCTTGATTTTGGAAGCAAAATGTCAAGATAATGAAATAATGGACCAAACGATTGTTACAAAATGGCTATACCTCATAATTGCCCCTTGTGATGCTGCAGAACCAAGGCAATTGGGATCTCAAGATGCAGCAACACCTGTGATGCAAGGAATAATTGACTTACATCCTGATATTTTTTCCTCCCAAATTCTGATTTTGGTTCTTGTGTCATGGACGTTGGTTCGTGGTTCATGCATTTTCACTATAGAAGAAATCTGATCCTGCAGAGGATTGTTCTTGGAACTACTATAGAAATTATTTGGACCATATTTCCTAGTTTTTACTATTCCAATGTTGTTCATTGCTATACCATCGTTTTCCCTGTTATACCAGATGGACGAGGCATATGAAAAGGATATTGTACATGAGATGAATGAGCCCATAAATATATAACTGTTTTGGGTGCTTGATGCAGAAATAGACAGATATACTCGGGATAATATAAAAAATTTGTACTGCTTGAGTAACTGTACTTGTTTTGGCTTGAGGACTTTCTTATAAAGTGTTACAACTATTAACGAATACAAAGAATGTCAAACCTTGATTGTTTCACATTTATATACCTCTTAATCCTGATATTTATTATTGTTATTTAATGATTTTTACAAAGAAATTTCAGTGCTCCCAAAGTTGTTTATCTGTTGCATCTTCAAAAAGTGATTCCTAGTTAATGGTTTTTAGAATGGGCATGGACCTACTTTTTGATGGCGTAAAATAGAGAACAAAGGGAATTGTAGGGCTGGAAATGATGCAAAAAGATTTCTGAAAGAGTATTGCATACAAATTGTAGGCAAAGCAAAGTTAGTTGTAAAGTGCATTTTCAAAATTTTAGAAAAAGTGCTCTCGCTGGCAAACATCATAACGTAGTTGTTACAACCAAGTCAAACTGACAAATTTCTAGAAAAGGAGAATAGTTGCTCATATGTACAAGCATATTATAGGTATTAACATTAAACTTTCAACCATACCTAGTACCTACAGCCCTAATTGTACATAAAGTTTCCTTTGGTGGTCCCTAAGTGAGGTTATGATGCGATGAAGTGGTTAATGCGTAGACTAAACTCAACCTTTGTTCCACTCTGTTGATGTATTTGAGAGTTAGGACCCCAATACAATTAAAAGGCAAATTGGGTTCCATTATTGCATCTCCCATAGAGTGCTTTTTTGACATGAGTATTTGACCCATCGTAGTATAGTTTGTCATCTTCTCTAATGCATTTGATATAGGTCGATCCCAATTTATGATCCTTAGGGCTTTCTTTTTATTTTTCTAGTTTTCAAGAGTAGCCTTGGCACTCCTACAATGTGTTGTTACTGGTTGTACTTTTGAGTCCTATTGACATACTTTTTTGGTCATTCTTGGCCATTAATAAAATTATCTTATCTTATGTTGATGAGTAAGAGGTTTCTGTTAATCATATAAGCCTGAATTTACAACTGTGTTTACAATAAAAGTCGATAGCAAGAAAAGGTGTGCCCCAATGCAGTTGGTCCCAAATGCTTGACTAGGTGGAGTAAATACACCTTTATGACAAAAATGTTCTAGATATGTAACTCTCAAGCATTACTACCACCACAATTACAAAAATTCTAGATGATTTGATGAAAGCTTAAAAAATACATCATAACGTAGTTGTTACAACCAAGTCAAAATTTTGGGGTTTTGACTACTTGATTTCTTGTGGAGCGCTCCATATACTTGGCATCTTGCACATTCATCCATAGAGTTGGTTGCCTTGGGATTCACACGTGGATTGGTTGCATGCATATTGTGGACCTCTTGCTATTTTGGAGGAGGTTGTTGTGGAGCATTCTCCTAGAGGATTATTATATTGTTTATTCTCTTATGCATCTTGGAGAGCACACTTGGTGACTTCTCCTAGGTGGACCTTGGAGCACATCCTCCTATGTGGAGACAAATTTTATTATATCTTGCATGCATGCATTCTTGGAGGGCACATTACATGTAGACACTTGGCATTTGACTTAGTTTGGTGCTTGTTTCAATGGTGCATCCCCTTCATGAGCATTATTTGGTGCATACCTCTCTCTATTTTTAGATGGGGTGAGTTGGCTTGGAGAGGCTAATGTCCACATTTGTTTGATTTGGTCAACCATGGATTGAGGAGATATCTAACTACTCCAATATTATAATATTTGTTTGACTTGTCATGGAGTTGGTTAGCAAATAATAATATTTTATTGTATGAGAGAAGAGACTCACTCTACAAAGAGGAGCTCTCTCTCCATTGTAAAGGTTGTTAGGATTTTGGGGATTGAGTAGCTCTCCACTTGGACATCATTTGTACTTCACATGCTTGGAGCCTAATGTGGATTGGAGGTATATCTTTTTTTATGTGAGGCTTTCTTTTGTGTAATTTACTTTTCATGTGTTGATTTCCATTGTATGAAAACTTTGTATTGTTGATGTGAAGGCCTTGTAATGAACTATGATTCATTGGGATAATGTAATGTGAGG
>JASDQU010102868.1:152866-170042 GCA_032191745.1 Picea mariana | reverse complement strand
TCCTCCATCCTCCTCCTCCTCCTCCCCTATATCCAATGCAATCCGTGCATTTGTTGATGTGGACTCTGGAGGATGACCCCTCAAGAGGATCACCATCATCAAAAGTGACCGGATCTAGCACTAGTTCATTAAGATCCAAGTTGGCTAATGCCAACTCAACACTGTTGTTCAAACCATTATCATCAGAAAACACATCCCACATCTTTGTCTTTCCCTTCAACCACTCTTCTCTCTGCTTGTATATAAGACGAAGGTTGGTGTGCACATACACTACTAAGTCACCAGACACGACAACAAACTACAAAGAGAAGAGCTCAATAGAAGAGTTTATACTTGAGTGAAGGGTACATTTTTACTGGGGTCGTGACAGAAGAGTTCAACAATCAATGCCACCAACATCGAGGTACATAAAGAGCTTGGCTCTCTTGATTAAATGTCAGTTCCATACCCTCATACATTATAGAATCCAGTGGAAACATTGCAACCTTGCCAATCTTGAAATCCTGAAAACTATTAAGTCTGTTGAATTTTGAATGGGACCTAAAATTCTACTTTCTCCATATGAAGTCCAATGAGGTTGGAACCACTCTCAAACATCCTGAAACAATTAATGGTAATGTTAAAAATTTAAGTAAAAGGATGAAAATGAAAGATAAAGGAGAATGTCACTTTTAACATTACCATTAATTACTAGCGTGGGTAAAATGGAGGGGGTCAGGACCTCTTTAAATAGCATTAATAAGGCAAAATAACCCTCAGCTGCACACCAAAACACCTTACAACTCCAACTTGCATGAGAAAACATGAGCCATGTACTTCTCTGTTACTTAGGTTTTAGGTTTTAGGGGGTTTTAGAGGGTTTTAGGTTTCTGGGACCAAACCGGCCGGTTTGGTCATAAACTAGTCGACCGGTTCGGTTTATTGACCGGTTTGAACCAGTCAAACCGACCGGTTTCAATTTCGGTTCAACGGTTTTTAAAACACTGATCCTACCTATGCTATTGTTATTTAGTAAATTGAAAAGAAACCTAATAATAGCTCAAAACTTAACATGGAATCAGAGCTAAACTGAAGAGAGCATCTTTCATTGGATAAGGAAAAACGTCACTATTGTCGTACAAGAAAATTAGGGCTTTTGTTGGAGAGGAATTTTTGCCTAAAAACCATCTAGAAAAGTGTGCCCTAACCTAGTGAAGCTTTTGGCATCTTGAGCGCACCTTTTCAATGGATAGAACTCCCAGAAAGTGAAACCCTAGTTTTCACTGGTACCAGAAAACCAGGAAACCAGAACTAGTACCAAAAGTACCAATCCAGATTTTCGCAAGCTCAGTTTCAAGGGGTAAAATTTGGATTTTCAGAAATCTGACTACACCAGCTTACTCGCCTCAACTCAGCACATCTAGCCCCTAGATCAGAATTTCAAAATTTGAAGTTTGAAAAATTAGGGTTTCCTCATAAAACCCTAAGTTGCGGTTTCGGAATCAGTTGCAGTATCAATTGCAGTTGCAGTATCAGTTGAGGTATCAGCTACAATACCAGTTGCAGTCACCCTTGAAGTTTTAAAAAGGGTTGGTAATTATTACCGTTGCTACAAGATGGTGCCACTACATGCAAATGCTATCAAAGGTATGTACTCACATATGTTTAAATTGTTATGCTTTAAAGGGTATTTGCGGGAGAAGGGATCTCTTGCCATGGATCCAGAAGGATCTCAAGATCCAACACATTCAGAGGCATAATGCAACCTAGGTTTGATTATTCTAATATGCATCCATTTGTTATGACATTATTTTGATCTAGGTTGCATGTTGAAGCTATGACCATCATACTAACTTTTGGTCAAAAATTAAAGTCAAGGTATTAGATGGATTAAAGTTGAGATCGTAGAGTTTATTCTCTAGCCCAACCTTCTGTCAAGATAGCATATTGTCCTAGTACAGAAGACAGGTTGAAGAAAGCACTTGTCATCTTGAGTGAAGGAGACTTGGAAGAAAAGCAACACACTCATTCTTGAGGACAAGACTCGAGGTTCCAGGTTTGACTAATTAAGTTGATAAGATCCAAAGTTGCACATGACAAGTTGATAACTACCCCTTTACAAGTAAACACTATAGTTGAGGTAGCAGTCTTTGAAAAGTATTATACTTGGTAGCATGTGAGCATATTGAAATAAATGTTTAATGTAATGATTTACCAGATACATCTAACATCTCCTCTAGGAGAAACTTCTTGTGTTGATTCCAGGTTACCATGGAGGAATGTTTGCACACTAGAAGAGTGTTGACCTCATTTCGTATTGTATTTCTTACTTTTGATCTTTGTTTCAGACGTGTCACAAGTGATAGCTCTAAAGGAGCTACTGTGACGATTATTCGTGCTATTGTTTTATTACTATCATCAAAAGATATTATTCTTGCTTGTTGTTTTGTTGACCTTGTTTCAGGTGACAAGTGATAACCCTGAGGAAGCTATAGTGAAGGTTGTCGAAGGCAACAGATTAGATGAGACATGAAGCAGACTATGTACATGACCATATACATTCATGTACCAAAGAAGATGAAGAAGAAGCTATCCTTTGAGATCCAAAGTATCTCATATGGAGATTGATTGTAAGGAGCAGAAGGCTCCAAAGATGACCAAACATTAGAACAAGAACTCACAATAGACTTGTTCAGAGGATAATGAAGCCACCTTGATAGGAAGCAGAATTCACTTGAAGTCTGACTCAGCCTTTCACATTTAGACTTGGTATTTAACACCAAGTATACCCCATAAGAGATGATGAAGTCCTTGTAGACTCAGAAGAAATCAAGAGTAAGCCTGATCTCAGAAAAGATCAGATGAAGAGAACTTCCAAGACTGGGAGATAAATGCCATGAGAAGACTAGATCGTAGCTTCAGAAACTTCTACGAGATATGAAATCTCCTAGAAAGATTCCCTTGTTTCAATGACAGAGAATGAAGCCAATCAGAATGACTAGGATATGGATTCTTCCGTGAGACTAGAAGAGAAGTCAGTATTGACTTCCAAGATTGATCTATACAGATCAAGCATGTTGCAGATGTACAAAGCTTGATGTGTGTCCAAAGGATTCTCCCAACAAAAGGGAGAAGACTCTGACAAGACACTTATTGAAGAAATAGTTCCAGTATTTATGAAGACAACCAGAACAACCATGATTCATATATAGTATGAGATGCAGGGGGGAGCAATCGCCATATTTAAAATTGAGTGGCAGTTGGTGCAATACATTAGTTGGGTCATGGAGACATGACTACAATAAAAGATAGTGTTACCTCCATGAAAGAAGAAGAGCTATCTTCAATATCATTTATTGAGCCACTCCCAGTTTCAGATGAAGTTGTTGCCATGATGGAGTAGAGGAGTTACTCCCAGACTTCAGCAGTCACAGTGAGAATGGAGCAACCATTCTCAGCTTTAGAGCAGGTGCAAGTACAGAGTCCCAGTTCCAGAAGGAACAGTTGTAGAAAGAGGAGAGGACATACTCTCAAGCAGTGAGACAGATAATGCTTTGCAGAGAGCACATAGAGCTAGCACATGATTGTGCAGATTGAGTTGCAGTTGAGCAAGTGTACCAAGTAATGAGAAAATTTGATTTGAAGATTGAAGATAGAACGACTCATGTCTGTCGGTTCAAGGAAGCTCTGTACGTGTTGAAACAAGCTCCTAGAGCTTGGTATGGAAGAATTGACAGTTTCCTGACGAGCGTGGGCTTTACCAATAGTAAAGTTGATTCTAACCTTTATCTCAAAGTTATGAATGATGAGCCAATGATGCTACTACTATATGTAGATGATGTATTCTTGGCAAGATGAAGAAAAGCTCATCACAGATTGCAGAAGAAGCTCGCTACAGAGTTTGATGGAAGACCTACATGCATTATCTCTTAAGTCTTGAAGTTTGGCAGAGCACAGAGAAGATCTTCCTTAACCAAGGGAAGTATGTAGTTAAATTGAAGAGGTTTGATATGTTGAAATGAATATCCATGTACACACCCATGGAAACGAAGTTGAAGCTCCTAGTAGATACCTCGTCAAAATTGGTTGATGCTACTCTGTACAGACAGATTATTGGTTCAGGGATGTATCTGACGATTACCAGGCCAGATATATGTTTTGCCTTGAGTCAGTATCTGGTAGAAACCAAGACGTGTTCACATTGTTGCTGCAAAACATATGATGAGATACCTTAAGGGATGTTGTTTCAGTCTGGGGTTAGCCATGATCTCATGGTAGAGTAGGAAGCATTCCAGCATTGCTCCTAGCACGGCAGAAGCGGAATACATTGTTGCATGTTCCGCCAATTGTGAAGCCATATGGCTTCGGATGTTGTTGAAAGATCTATTTGATCTAGAGATGGAAGCTATCGTGATCCTATGTGATAACCAGAGTTATATAAAGATGATGTGTTCCATGATGAGTCGAAGCACATAGAGATCCGATATCACTTCATTCATGATATGATGCAAAGAGGAGTTATAAAACTCCAATGTGTTGGCACAGATGAATAGGTTGCAGATGTGTTGACCAAGCCCCTGTCTCGTGTAAAGTTTGAGAACTTTCGAGACAAGCTTGGTATAGTCCGAAAGGACCTCCCTCGACAGGGGGAGTGGTGGGGATGATACTAAGGTATCCTGATTAGTAGTGGTAGCTCCGTTAGGATTTTATATCCTAGGGAATCTTATGATTCCTGGGCAGATTCTTTGGGTCTGTCAGAGTACCACGTGGTAGCTCCGTTAGAATTTATATCCTAGGGAATCTTATGATTCCTGGGCAGATCCTTTGGATCTGTCAAAGTACCACAAAATGTTGTTGATGCCAACCTCATGCTGTGATGCCAGCCTAGTGCTGAAGATTTTCAGCTTCGTGTTGATGTTGTTGTGATGTTGGCCTCGTGCTGTAATGCCAGCCTAGTGCTGAAGATTTCCAGCTTCGTTTTGATGTTGTTGTGATGCCAGCCTCGTGCTGTGATGCCAACCTAGTGCTGAAGATTTCCAGCTTTGTGTTGATGTTGTTGTGATGCCAATCTAGTGCTGAAAATTTCTAACTTCGTGCTAATGTTGTTGTGATGCCAGCCCAATGCTGAAGATTTCCAGCTTCGTGCTGATGTTGTTGAGATGTCAGCTTCATGCTGAAGATTTCCAGCTTCGTGTTGATGTTGTTGAGATGCCAGCTTCGTGCTGAGGATTTCCAGCCTAGTGTTGATGTTGATGATGCTCCAGCCTTCGTGTTGTGATGTTGTTGTTGTTGATGATGCTCCATCCTTTGTGTTGTGATATTCTTATTGTTGTTGTTGTATCAGCCTTGTGTTGTTATTGATGATGATGATGTATTAGTGTTATACTAATCCATGTTGATGCAGATGATGATGATGCCACTTCGGCTTCTTGCTGAAGATGATGATGATGATGTTATTTCAGCTTTAATGTTGAAGATGATGATGTTACTTTAGCCTCATGATAAAGATGTTGATGATATTACTTTAGCCTCATGCTAGAGAAGATGATGATGTTACTTCAGCCTCATGCTGATGAGGATGATGATGCTACTCCAACTCCACGCTGTGAACGATGATGATAAGAAAAACTTCCAATGACTTATAGATATGTCAGTCAGTGCTCCAGATGTTGTTGATGTTGTTGCCCTCTCTCTCTCTCTCCTAATGATGTTGTAGAATACCCTTCTTGTTAAGGGGGAGTGTTGAAATATTGTAACTGCAAAGAGTATTCTACTTATTATTATTATTATTATTTGAGTCATTTATTTATAGATCAAATCCCCTTTTGTGGATTGATCATGTCGGGCATTGTAATTGACCAAATCCCCTTTTGCGGATTCGTTAAACCCTAAATATATTATGCAAATTGAGAAGTCGGACCCCAGGCTAATTAAAGTGGTTTTAACCACTAAGAAGACAAGTCGGACCTGCCCAGAGAAGAGACACCTTTTCAGTACCTGCTAGTTTGTATAAACAAAGGAAGCCAGCGCCTCATTTGTACACTCACTCAGCTCACTCATCTAGTGCACAAGTTTGAAGGAAGCTGCAGTTGTCAATTGTTGGAAGAAGGAAGAGAGAGAGGCGCATTGCTCAGTGTTGGATATTCTCTAGTGTTTGGTTTATTGTCTTGGCATTGTATTGGCTATATATATTAAGGAAGTTTTTGCTGGGTTTTCTTCCCCGTGAGGGTTTCCCAGGATAAATGTTGTGTATCATGTGATTGTGTTTCTCTCAATGATCCTACCTAAGATATTGTTATCTAGTAAATTGAAAAGAAACCTAATAATAGCTCAAAACTTAACATCAGGTGCCTCCTCCATGATAGGCCTTTCGATCTCCACCCTCCACAAACTCGTGGTGTCAATCACATCCAATGAAATGGCATCAGTGTCAGGTGCTTTGTCAATTTGCTTCACCCACAATCTGAGATTGTAGTAGACATAGACCATGTCATTAAGGCAATGGGAATCTAACATGCATTAGGACCATTTTGTAATTAGAAGATAATGGCCCATGGGCATAATTAATATTACCGAAATTATAAAAATTAAAAATTTAATTTAAACATTTCTAGCCTATTGCACTTCTTGGAGTGGATTTTTTCAAAGACACTCCAATTGTGCTCACATCCTGAAGAGATACAAGTTTGACTAAGCACACAAATGGCAAGTTTCTGTAACTCCGAACTCTTCTGCCATAGTTTGTCCAGTGTCCACCAAACATCTACAACAAATAAACAGAAAGGAAAGACAACAAATTATATTTCCATCAAATAACAAATAGATAGAAAGGAAAGTCATTGAAATTTGGAAGTTTGGACGAATTGTACTTGAAGCTTACCTAGTATCCTAGTGGTCCTATCTTAGACAACCACGTCATAACCAAATGTCCTAGTGACCAACTTATATATCTCCATTTGTTTGGAAATATCCAAGCATTACGTGGGAGTCAACAACATCCTCTGAACACATTGGAAAAATCCATCCATAACCTCAACATCAAATCTAAAACCATAGCCATAAGAGTACACAGAGTTGAGGTAGAGCTATGCTACATGAATTGGATGATGGAGAGTATTGTTCCATCACTCATCAATCACACTCCATATCTAGGCTCGTCTAGGGAATCCCTCCTCCCCCTTGTCCTCATAGTATTGATGGATAGCTTTCTTGGCCCTATCCATGGTTGCACACAAGTAGCCCATTTTGGGCTTGTTACCATCAACCAAGCATCTAACATAATGGTGCATCTGGTGATCTTCCATGATTCCCTAAGCTCGGCCAATCTCTTAGTGAAATCAATCTTTTCCCCTTGAAGGAGAGGCCCTCTCAAGTCATTATAGGAAAGGCCCTTATACCTAAGGCCAATAGTAGCAACGACTTCAAACATGGAATGGTAGAATGGGTTGTTCTTGGCAATGTTAAAAGGAATGTCACTCTAGAGAAAACATTTGGCCACAATCTTGTCTATCTCCTCCTTCTCCCTCGTTTTAATTATCAACCGAATAGAAGGTTGTCCCCTACGCACTGACCTTGGCACAAAGAAAGGTGAGGATGTTAAGGGCACCGTGGAAGGTGTGGTCGAGGATTGGGTTTCCCCCACCCCGGAGAAGCTTGTAGTTCCCATGCTTCTTGTTGTTTTATTCGCAAGTTGGATCCTCGTTTCTTCCCTCTGAGCTCTCTTCCTAGCAATATCAAGAATTGACCGATTTACAATACAAACAATTTCTAGGGTAGATGTAGGGCATATATCCACTTCATGCAATGGGATTTTGGCAAGGTGGTATTTCAAGCGACTAATTCCACCAAACATTTCCTTTCAACATTTCTTGCAGTTTAGCCTCAATCTATTACGACCCTCATATGGTTCGTTGTACTCCAACATTGGGTCCAATGGCTTTGGCATTTTGTAGGGCACTGATTAAAGTTTTAAACCTATGGCACAACACAAATGCGGAAATTCAAATCAACACAAAACTTAAGAGTGTTGTAGTTAAAATATCACATATACATAAGTGTTAAAGCTTCCATTAAAAAAAGGCAGGAAAATATATAGGGGTGGCAGGTGTGGGGGGAGTCATCTATGATTCCGATGGACAAAAAGCAGTTGACTTTTCCTGGGTCTTGGGGAAAACAACCAATAACAGAGCAGAGACCCTAGTAATCTATATGGGGCTAAAACTAGCACACGAGAGAAGTATCCAAACTCTAATTGCAATAGGGGATTCTGAAATTGTTATAAAGGAGCTTTGGGGTCTGTCAACCTCAGCAAAGCATCCACCCAGCGGTCTCAACTCAAGAATAATTTCCCTTAAGAAGAAATTCACCAGCTTACGCTTCTTCCATATCCTCCGAGCTCAGAACACCGAGGCAGTTAATCTAGCTAAAGCGGTAAAAAGCCTGGATCAGAGCCATCTAATCACCAACCAAATCTCTTCTCATGTTTGGTTGCCTTTCCTTTCGCTCCTCCACCCACTCAAAAGAATAATTCTATTTAGCTGTCTCTCCCTATCCTAACCCTTTCTCCCGCTAGCCGCCCTCCATTTCTCCCCCTCTCACACCCCTCCTTTCCTCCCTCTCCCTCCCTTCCCCCCTTCCCGATTCCCGTGGTTCACCCCCTCCCCTTCCCCATNCCCCCATGTCCTTTCTCGCTTTACACTCGAGCACCCATATATATGAGGATCTCCCACTGCATTCCCTGACGACCAGCCATCATTCTATGGCGTCATCTCTGTCCTCTCACCCTAAGCGAAGTCACCTCTGCTCATGGGCGATAATGGCTCCCTTCATCCTTAACAGTTTGCTGATTAATTATCCTTGGCTGTTGCGGATTCCACACAGTTTCTTCGTCTGGCTCTTCAAATCTCTCGCCCCTCACTCTAGCTGGCCCTCCTTTGTTCCTTTTGCCCGCGTCCTTCTATCTATCAGCCTCTGCTTCTGCTTGTTCGGCGCTCGCTCGCCTCTTACACTCTCGAACCTCCATTCCATCATGCGGCGGAGGTTTAGAGCTCCCTGTTCTTGCCCAATTTGCACCTCCAAAGATCTCTGAGAACAGTTTCAAGCACTGCGAACATATTGCAGAAGGATGGAGGAGCACTCAAGCGCACGACATCGAGAGCTTCAACAGGAAAATCAGGGGATTCGTGAAAATTTGGCAGGTCTCCAGTCCCAATTGCAGCAGCAAGAAATCCGCCATAACCAAGAATTGGCGATAGTTTTAAGAGGAGTCAATCGGAATACAAGACAGATTGGGGCTATTACCCAGCGACTGGAAAATCCTCAGCAACCAGCACACTCAGTTGGCACTAATGAATCCCGGCTTCCCTCTTCTTTTCATTATGTTACCAGTAACGACCATCATGTTCCCATAGCGCCAGGCTTCGCAGACCGCTATCACGCAGAGGAGAACCTACACCACCAATATGCAGAGGAGAACCTAGCAGAGGCGAATCTAGAAGCCCGACTGGCAAAACAACAGGAAGAACCCGAGAAGTTTCACAACTCGTAATCAGGTCTTTTATGAAATGCAAATTTTTGTTGTTGTTAAATATGTTTATCGCCATTTTTACATGGCAGAACTGTAGCTTATATGGACCAGCTGTTATAGTTTCCATAGGCCTAGATAGACATTTACGCTCCCTTGGAAGCAGCAGAGGTGCTTGCACCCTACCACATGTACTTTTTTGAATTTTGGCAGCCTTATTTTTAATATAAATACCCCCAACCATTTCTGTTAAAAAAAAAGGGCAAGAAAATACAAGCATAAACATTCTTGCATACCTAGGAATATGGATATGGTATATCGGACCCACTCCATAATTGCTCGACTAGTGGCAATGAAAATAGTGGTTTTTCCCTTGTTTGCTTGATGGAAAATGGTCACAGTATCCTCAGAGCTCAATCCCCTCACTCAATTTTGTAAAATGAGGGTTAAAAGATCAAAAAAACGATTACAAGGCAAGTTTGATGCGGACAGGGTGATAATTTACATCAACTCACAATAATTATTGAATTTATCATGATGATTTCAAAAGATGAAATTATCGTGATAAAGAAAGCCGATAATATGACGTGGCGAATGACTTGCGAAATCGGCAATATATTGTTGATAATGTAACACTGCAGGAGATACATCAAACATCAAATAAAGGTCGGACCCTTTACCTTAAAAGCATGCTCTTTTCAATGCAAACAGAGGAAGGAGAGTCAAATTCAGAACATTTAATAAAGTTGAAAGATATTAGAGATCAATTACTAGGTATAGGCAAAGAAGTAGATTAAGAAGATATGGTTGTAATTGCGCTAAAAAATTTCCCTCCGTTGTTTGAGAACTTTGTAGAAACTCTTAACCAAATCTACTAACACAACTTTTGAGAAGTTGTCAAGTCAATCGTTACAAAGTAAAGATGGAAAAAGCTAGGAAGCGGGCAATAGTGGTGCCTTGGAAAGCACTTTTGCAGCAAAATACAAAGGCAACCCCAAGAATGCGAAGTTTATTACAGTTGAGGCTCATCTGCAATCACAAGAATGCTAATCAAAAATAGAAATTCTGAAGCTCAAGATAAGCTTGTTCACCAACAAGCAGCCAACTTGAGTATTGCAATAGTACAGCCTTTGCAACATAATATTGCAAGGGATCAACCTCCCTAACATAGCACTGCAAGAGGCTCACCTCTGCAACACAATGATGCAAGAGATTGATCATATGCAATATGACATTGCAAACAGTCAATTATGGGATTTAGGGAGAATTTCATACAATCAATCGTGGGATTTAGGGAGAAATTATTCGAGATAGTCATGGAGATGGTTGAACTGAATATCTAATGACATATTTGTTATATATAAAGGGACCTAATGTACATTGAACACACACACACACAGGAATGAATGATTGAATATAATTTCCCCTTTGGGGGTTTCTCGAGTGTAAACTCCTGGTGTCCCTTGCTTGATACATGTTTGAGTGTATTTGTTGGTCAATAAAAACATTTCAGCTACTGTTGTGATTTTTGGGCAACAACAAATCACTCATCATGGCGTCTTCTTTGGGATCTAAAAAACAATGATTCGACAGAAGTTTCTTAGCTCGATACAACAGAATCAAAATCTAGCAAGGTTGCCACAAAGATCACACTCCAGGAAGATGGATTTAGGATTGCTATGAGATCAAAAATTTGTTGTGGAGTGTTACACCTGAGTGGGCCTAATGGTTAAGAACATGTGTTTCCTCTTAAGAGGTCACAATTTCAAATCCAGAGGGGGGTAGGGTATTTATACCTCAGTTGACTTTACCAGTCAAATCATTGGGTGGAGGGGGTCCCTTGTCCCACAAACAAGGGGGTCTAATACACCAATTTAGTGTCTGGCTTGGTCGTGACCTTAAAAATGGATTATTATTATTATATATAAGTTCCACTTTGCGACTTTCAGATGGAGATTTGTTGTTGGTTCCTTGGAATTCTTTGGCTTGGGGGAATCTCACTTCTCCTTGGTTGGATAATTGTGCTTGTTGCCTAGTGGTCTTCTCACATGTGTTTGCCTTGTTGATCACCCCTTGGTTGCAGTTTTGGATGGTTGTGGAGCATACTATCTCATTATGGTGTGGTTTGGCACTATCCTACAGGGGAGCGCTGCCGCTCCCGAAGCACGCTCCCAGAAGGGAGCGTTTTTTGGGAGTGCACTCCCTAGGGAAATAAATGCTCCCTGCCTTAAATCACTCCCAAAAAACGCTCCCTGCCTTAAAAAGCCTCATAACCATGCTTGGAAGCAAAACTTTTGGGTGAATATGATGGTGATCATATACTCGGAGGAGACATGCCACCCCCATCCATTAGCAGCGTTCCAAATGCATCAATTTTGCCTTTATCTTCACAGCATCCATTGTCACGTGGGGGCCATTCAGCTACTAATCGTGTTCCACGAACACTTCCATCTACTCCTCCTTTTCTTCAAAGATGACGAGAGAAGAAACTAGAAGTTTCTTGTGGCAAGAGGAAATCTTAGAGCATAGTACTTAGTACTTGCTACTATATACTAGATCTCTTTTTTTGTTTCCTATTTAGAAGTAGTCTCTAGAACTTAGTACTTTGTCTTGACTCTTTATTATGGCTTATTTTGTAAACAATGAAGTTATGAACATTATATGACAGTTTACCTTTGAAGTTTGAAGTTTGAAATTTGAACTATTGATTGAATCTTACAACTCTTTGGTAATGAATATGATGCTCTGGAGTCTATTTCATTTTGTGCTTGATGTTGTCTGCTAGTATGTTACAATCTATTGATGACAAATATTTATGATTGATGTTATATGTCTACTAAATGGTTGATGCTTTAATGATCATCACTAATCAATTAGTTAAATGATCTTATATCTATGTTTTCATGTTTTTTACAATTGATTCGACATTATGCATTCCTTATATATATATATATATATATATGCATCAAAAAAAAAAAAAATTATGTATTATATAAAAAACGCTCCCACTCCTGGAAATTTTTGAAAATCGACACTCCCGCTTCCCGCTCCCAACAACCTTGGTTTGGCATATATGCTCATCTTTGATATGGAAGATGATCTAAGCCACCAATGGATTAGATGATGATGTTAGGAGGTAGATGTTTCATGATGTTTCCTAGTGACTTGGTGTGTTTATGTATGATGTTGGTGTCACTAGGAGGGGGTGTCTTACATGGTCCTTGTGTGTTGGATGTGTGATGGGGAACACACTTGATAATTGGATGGGTTAGCACTTTGTTATGTCCCCTTCTCTTATGATGTTGCTATGGTGGAATGAGTCATGTTGCCTTTATCGGATTTTCTTAGGTGATATAACTTGATGTAACATTTGCTAGACATCACCTAGGGGAAAATGGGTTTGATGATAACTTTTGATGTGATAATCCCTTGGTGGTGGTGCACCTTAGGTTGGGTTTTATGTTTAGCTGTTTTCATGGTGGGGTTTTGCTAGGGAGAACATATTTTATTTACATGGTGCAACACTTTATTAGAGTGCACCCTTCATTGGCACACATGTCCATGGTGATTTAATTAGTTGGTGACTATTTGAAGGGGGCCTATGGTTTTATTTCAGCATTAACCTTTGTGCACACATGTTGAGGTTGATTTAATTGCTCAATGGTTAAATTAATCTAATTTATCCAGGTTAAGGTTAATAACTTGGGCGCCCTACTTCATTGGCTTCATTTTCACACTTGAAGGGGTTAGTTGGAGTTAGTAGAGGTTTTCTAATGGTGCACCCCCCTTCTTGGGCATCAAGGCATGCAATATTTTGTTTGTTTCTTGGAGAGGTTGGCACACTTCTCTAGGGTGCACTCTCTTGGGTTAGTTGGACATCTTTATGACATGGCATATGGAGGAGTATTTTATTAATAAGTTCTAAACACCTTGGCACATTCTCCTAGGGTGCATTTCATTGGAGAGTATTTTATTATTTGTGGGTGTTTGAGGTAGTTGTGTGGCACACTTTTCTAGGGAGAATCTCTCCTAGGTGCTCTCTCATCTTGATTGCGTGGTTTTTTTAGTTACCCTTGTCATCTTTTGACCTTCATTGGAGAGCACCCTCACCTCTTTGACTTGGCACGTATATTATTTTATTGGAGGTGGTTATGGAGGGATTTTATTGGGAGGCATGTAGCATACTTGGAGGGCCACACATGTGGCTTTTACATGCATTAAATTGGTCCTATTACTATTTTTTAGCATATCCTTGGAGGGTGCACTTGTGGAGACACTCCTTGCTATTCTTGGAGAGATATATTTTATTATTTCATGGAGTTTTGGCATGGTCAAAACCCTAATTTTCCCTTACATTCTCGGATTTGTATTGTTGGAGATGTTCTACTTGTTATTTTGGGGTTTTGACTACTTGTTTCTTGTGGAGCGCTCCATATACTTGGCATCTTGCACATTCATCTATGGAGTTGGTTGCCTTGGGATTCACACGTGGATTGGTTGCATGCATATTATGGACCTCTTGCTATTTTGGAGGAGGTTGTTGTGGAGCATTCTCCTAGATGATTATTATATTGTTTATTCTCTCATGCATCTTGGAGAGCACACTTGGTGACTTCTCCTAGGTGGACCTTGGAGCACATCCTCCTATGTGGAGACAAATTTTATTATATCTTGCATGCACGCATTCTTGGAGGGCACATTACATGTAGAGACTTGGCATTTGACTTAGTTTGGTGCTTGTTTCAATGGTGCACCCCCTTCATGAGCATTATTCGGTGCATACCTCTCTCTATTTTTAGATGGGGTGAGTTGGCTTGGAGAGGCTAATGTCCACATTTGTTTGATTTGGTCAACCATGGATTGAGGAGATATCTAACTACTCCAATATTATAATATTCGTTTGACTTGTCATGGAGTTGGTTAGCAAATAATAATATTTTATTGTATGAGAGAAGAGACTCACTCTACAAAGAGGAGCTCTCTCTCCATTGTAAAGGTTGTTAGGATTTTGGGGATTGAGTAGCTCTCCACTTGGACATCATTTGTACTTCACATGCTTGGAGCCTAATGTGGATTGGAGGTATATCTTTTTTTATGTGAGGCTTTCTTTTGTGTAATTTACTTTTCATGTGTTGATTTCCATTGTATGAAAACTTTGTATTGTTGATGTGAAGGCCTTGTAATGAACTATGATTCATTGGGATAATGTAATGTGAGGATTTATCCCCTCTTACCATTATTGTTGTTGTATCTAGCTACATATAATAAACCCAAATTGTTGTTAGCATTTATATAGCGTCACCTTCAGACCAACATTTTGAATATTACACCTACCTTTCCAAGGACAAATTTCTGATATAGAAATCAGCAAGCTAGGGCTGATTTGTGGCATGCATAGCAGCCCCTATTGCTTTATATTTTCATCCACTTGTCCTCTTTAATGTATACTCCCTTGACTCCATTTTCCCAAGGTGTGATCGAGCACTTGGTCTTGGGGTTTTCCTTCATCTTTCCCTTCTCACACCACTCATTAATCCATTATACTATTATCAACTATTTTGCTTAGACTTACTCTTCAACTTACTAGCCTAGATCCATCTTAACTTCGGATCTATCAAGTGTCGAGAGGGATCAAATCCCTCAAGGCAAGGTGCCAAAGCGCGGGGCAGAGTGGGAGCATGATTTTCCAAAAAACCTTGGGAGCAGAGCATCTTGGGAGCGCCCTTTTTATATATTATATTGCATTTATATTAAAGAAACATGTAGAATGCCAAATTAGTTGCAAAATATATGAAAACATGCATATTTGTTCTACTTGTAGATGAATACTACATTATTACGAAGTTAGAAATGTCATCCATAGTACATTAATGATTATATTGAAACTTTGAAAGAAAACGTTATGAATAAACAAGCAAGAACATTTAAATGACAAACAATGTTCCGCCATTGCTTATATTGGGATCCTCATCATTAGTATCATCCTTCATCCTTTGCCTCTACCTCGATCTTCTAGGGACATCAATGGACACCACTCAATTTTGATGAAACTACCTAATCCAAGCCTTAAAATATGGTAGAAAAAGCTTAACATGCCTAATCAATGATTTTGGTTTCAGTGAAGGGTACATTTTTGCTAAGGCCATGACAAAGGAGTTTAACAATCAACACCACCAACATTGGGGTAGATGAAGGGCTTGGTGCACTTGATTAAATGCCAATTACATACCACCCTCATACGTGATAGAATCCAATGAAAATGTTGCAATCCCATCCATCTTGAAATCCCGAAAACTGTAAAGTCTGTTGAATTTTGAATGGGATATGAAATTCTACTTTCTCCATATGAAGTTTAATGAGTTTGGAACCTTTCTCAAACATCTTGAAACAATTAATGGTAATGTTAAAAATTTAAATAAAAGGATAAAAACGAAAGATAAAGGAAATGTAAAGGATAAAAAGGAAAGATAAAGGAAATGCCAACTTTTACTTTAAGAATTTAACATTACCATTAGTTGCTAGCATTTTTGGTCAAACCTACCAAAAAACCACCGGTCAAACCTACTCAAAAACCGATGGTCAAACCTCCACACACACATTTGTTTTTTCCAAGTGTAATGTAGCCGACATGTAATTTCTTTTAGTTTTGTTACTTAATTTTTTCTTGTTGTCACGTATTATGCTACGTTATGTGACATCTCTCCCATATTGGGTTGTAGAGTGCCTCTCAGCTTAATCAAGATCACCAACACCCAAAATCAAAATTTTGGGATCCATCATGCATGTGGAGTTGTTCACTCATGAAGCATACAAGGAAGAATACGCTGAAGATGAAGACTTCAAGGGAGTGTATTAACAATTGCAAGGTCTTGGTGATTAGCCTCCTCTTTTATTAAAGATTCCTCCGATTTCATTGATAATACTTGGGATCTTCACCTTGATGATCATTGAATTGATGGTCAACTTTGACGTCGTTTCTCTATTCACCAAAATTCCAGTTTCGGAAGCCCCAACCCTTATCTCCAAACTAGTAGACCCTGAAACTCTCAACCTTCTCAAAATTTGCCTCTCTTCTACCTTCTTCACCTTTAAAGGGGTTTTCTGTGAACAAACCGAAGGTACAACCACGGGGTCATCCTTATCCCCAGTGGTTGCTAATATGTTTATGGAACATTTTGAGTTGTTAGCCTTAAACAACTTTCACCTCAAACCCAAATGTCGGTTCTGGTTTGTTGATGACACGTTTCTCATCTAGCTTCATGGCCATCCCAACTTGATCTCTTTCTTTAACCATCTTAATAGCCTTTCCCCAAAAAACTTTATTATTCTCTGCGTAGTGTAAGTCATTAATCTATGACCCATATCCATGAGTATTAGTCACAACTGACCAATAATTCTCATGATTTGAATAGTCCACTTAGCACTCATTGCATCGGGTGATGCTCACAGGGGTGAAGAAATGGGATTGAAACCAACAAAATGAATCGCATAGCATCAATCATCACTTCCGGGGCTTGCACCCGGCAACCAGGACTTCCCAGGTGGTCACCCATCCCAAGACGCCTCTGGCTCAAGCGCGCTTAACTGTGGAGTTTTCCCCACAATCAAGCCCACTTAGCTTGCTACCCCATTTGCAAAACCTTAGCAAGTATTGTGCCTTATGAACTACCTAGT
>JASDQU010102868.1:140161-152816 GCA_032191745.1 Picea mariana | reverse complement strand
CTGCGTAGTGTAAGTCATTAATCTATGACCCATATCCATGAGTATTAGTCACAACTGACCAATAATTCTCATGATTTGAATAGTCCACTTAGCACTCATTGCATCAGGTGATGCTCACAGGGGTGAAGAAATATCTAATATCTTACACTGCGGAAGCCCCTCTATGTTTATTATTCTCATCGACTACTTTTATTATTTAATCCTATTAAATTAAAAATCCTATTAATATATTCTCATTCACTCATCTTATTAATATAATTTCAACAGGTCGAAGAAGTTTGTAGACATTCATTTCTTCTTCAGAGGGGAGGTGATTCAAATCACCAATGCCTACACGTAATTGAGAGTATGGTTTTCAGGACCCCGTTTCAGTTTGCCATCGACCCTCCAACCTCTGATTGCCAAGGGTTATGGGTCTTTATCCCTTCTCAAGAGACAGTGTTTCTAACACCATTTACAGGACATCTCATCCAAGATGTCTCTCATGGACTACCTTATTCGACCCACTGTTCTCTATGGCTCAGAGATATGGGGCTCAGAGATATGAGGGCCTTCCTTACTAGAGTCTGATTGGGCCTTAGTTGAGAGAGTCCAGACCCTTCTCCTCCGACGCATCATTAGATGCAAGTAGACATTTCCTCATCACATCATCCTAGCAGAGTTTAGGGCTCGGTCCTTCCAACTGGAGACGATGTTCGAATTGGTCTCTTTTCTACATCACATCCGTGGCTTAGCTAACTCGATAAAGGGACGAGACCGGTACCCATACTTAGCTTATTGCTCTTCTGAGACCATTGCCCTCTATAGCCCATTGGGCTGGGCTCGAGGTTGGTTTGCAGGGGTTTCAGATCTCTTAGAGTTCATGGGAATTTAGATTGATCGCCTCCCTCCGTTTCGGTATTCCTTGGATGCACTTGGCCATCTCCTACCGACCAGACAGGTACTGAACAAGATCATTAGAGATGACATTTATAGGTAGTTTATCCAGAGGGGTTAACCCTCCTGGTGGGTTACGCCCAAAGATGGCCTTTTATGTTGAGCATTTCTCGGAGCTTAGGGATAGGTTCATCGTTCGACCACAGTATACATTCCGCCACTGGGCACATGCTCTTCGCATTCCTCTAGGCCAGTTCAGAGTGGGCTCTCATAGACTTCGGGTAGAAACAAACCACCAACTCGATCGACCAGACCGGATCTATCAACTATGCCAACTACAGGAGGTCGAGACTAAGGAGCACTTCATCTTTCGATGCCCCATTTATTATGAGATTAGGGGGGGTGGTTTTATTGCTTATTCAGGGGGACTGAGAGCCTCACAAGCTTCTTCAGGTATCCAAACAAGCGATGTTTAGCCTTATACATATAGGAGGTCCTCAGGCTCCGAGCCCATACTCTTAAACCTCCTATGAGATCAGACCCTATTCACGGATCACCTCCTTCTTCACGGTGCTACCCTCAGAAAGGGGCACTAAAAGACAGATTGACACTAATGCAGCGCCAGACTCCAGATCAATACGCACCCATGGGAACTTCCCTCATCTCACGATATTTCAATGACGTGACCAGACCATATCCCTTCTTAGGATATGGATGAGATTCCCCAGATCTCGTCAATGCACTACTTCTACTAGTCAACAGCGCAATGGACAATCCAGGCACTCCATCAGCTCCCCCTCGAGACACCCAACTATACTCAACTTTCTTCATTCGACCTCTAATGGTAGGAGAGATGGAACCATTCCATGATAGATCTGTTGATGTTTTTGGTAGCTGTGGGAGGTATTCACCTCTAAGAGACCTCCTACAGATTGATATCCCAAGAAGAGAAAACCCCTCTCTAGTAATGAGAGACAAGGGCATAAGCCGGCCCTATTATGAAAGAAATTTATATGTAACTTATACAAGTCGGCCCTATTATGTAAAGACAAATTAATATGCAAGTTGCACAAGTCGACTCTATTGTGAAAGTGAAAAGGTGTGTCCCTTCGCTGTAATGAACTAATATAAAAAAAGTGTGAGTCATTCTCATTTGAAACACAACAACTCGCCATCCTAACACATCTGAGGCAATCGCAAGAATACTAGTCTGAGGCAGCATAATTCAGCCTGATCTGAGGCATTTCTGTAACAACATCTATTTTTGTATATGGGTGAATTTCTCTTTGATATCTTTCGAATTAGAGGCATGAGTGCATGCTTTTACAACTGAACTTAACTCAACAATCGGATTTAGAACTGAACTTTAACACTTCAGTTAGGAACTCGCCCTTGACATGATATGCATGTAACTCCTTAGCATGCACATGATATGCATGCATGCAACATGCAACTAGACATGCATGCAACATGCAACAAGACATGCATGCAATGCATGTCATGCATGAAACTTGCAACAAGACATGCATGCAATGCATGTCATGCATGCAACATGCAACA
Organism: Picea mariana; assembly: GCA_032191745.1. Lineage (NCBI taxonomy): Eukaryota > Viridiplantae > Streptophyta > Pinopsida > Pinales > Pinaceae > Picea > Picea mariana. The sequence goes on along the minus strand of JASDQU010102868.1, from coordinate 150,380 downwards.
TGCAACAAACTTGACAACTTTGACTTTGACCTAGACATGCAACTTTGACTTTTTACAACTTGACTCTTTACAAGGCAATTCGAATTTCTTCATGGTGGAAGGTGTTACACGTGCCAACGCACTAGATCAATACATTTACATCATTTGCAATATCAGGAAGATTGTTTGTTTCTAGCTCATAGGAATTTTATGTTCAACCTAACTTTTGCTAGATGCCTTGACTTTTTCTCATGGCTCACAAGGCTTGACTAGGCTCACAGAGGTTGTATGTTCCCCTTGACTTTTGCACTAGTCTGTCTATGCTCACAGAGGTTGTACGTTCCCCCTGACGTTTCCACTAGACTGTTTATGTATGCTCACATAGGTTGTACGTTCCCCCTGACTTTTGCATTAGACTTAGATCTTGACTTTTGTCTTAGACTTACAAGGCTTCTACCTTTTCCTTGGATTGACTCACAAGATCATAGAGCATCTCGTTTGTCTTGACTTTTGGTTTGACTCACAGAGGTTGTACGTTCCCCCTGGCTTTTGCCAATACCTCACAAGACTGGTAGATTCTCCAAATCTCCCTGGCTAGCCTCAGGGTGGCCCATATGGCCTCTCACTGGAGAATGATTGTCGATGCTGCCAAATTTAACACTCCCTCTCAGTGAGGGAGTCATTCTCAGCCACACCAAGCTTGCCTCTCAGCTACAGAAACTGTCTCAGTGGCAATGGCTTGATTAGGATATCAACTACCTGCTCGCTCGTGGCTATGTACTGTGGCTTTACAGTTTTTCTCTGGACCAAGTCTCGAATGTAGTGGTACTTCATGTCAATATGTTTTGACCTGTCGTGAAATACCGGGTTCTCTGTCAGTTTTATGCAACTTTGATTATCATAGTGAACCACTGTTGTCTTGAGCTTGTCACCAAACAACCTAGAAACCAATTTTCTGAGCCATATTGCTTCCTTGTACCATCACTTGCTGCAATGTACTCAGCCTCGGCTGTACTCTGTGCAATGGATCCCTGTTTCCTGCTTGACCAAGAGATAATAGCGGATCCTAAACTGAAGTAGTATCCAGAAGTACTTTTCCGATGCATTGGGCTTCCTGCCCAGTCAGTATCTGCATACCCATATAGAAATAGACCACCATTGGATGTATATCTTGTTGATGATTACAACTGTGTGAGACATTCTCCAGGACACAACCCTGAGAGAGAGCCCCTGAGAGGGGTGTGCAGTTCCTATCTGAGACAGAGTTGGAATGTAGAGATGGCCTCCTCCTTACAGAGAGTTGAGAAGAACTCCAGATGATTCTCCTGTGTAACACAGTGAGAAAGGAGATTTGTTGAGTTGGACATGCTTGTGGTTGAGCACAAGGTGAACTTGTGAATTCCCATAGAGCTAGGTGCATCGTCATGAGATAGAGATGAAGATGATGTATTAGCCTCCTCTGAGCAGAGAGTTGAGATGATGAACTCTAGATGACTCTCCCATGTAATGCAGTGGGAAAGAAGATCTGTTGAGTGGACGTGCCTGTGGATGAGCACAGGTGAACATGATCCTAGTGGTTGAGCACTAGTGAGTGTGGTTCTCCTGTGAGACGCAGTGAGATAGAGATATGGACATCCCTATGGATGTGCCCCTAGTGGCTGAGCACTAGTGGGTGTATGAGATCCCTTGCTATATTGTTCAAGAGTCAGACCTGCTTGTAACCCTAATTGTAATGTAAAGGGTACAGGTCGGCCCCACCTTAATGTAATTGATAATTAACGTAAAAGATAATTAATCTGGTTATTATTAATTATATTGTGAGTTAGAGAGGTCGGCCCTGTTGTGCCAATAGACACTTATGTTGACAAGTCAAGTCTAATATAAGTAAGGGTTCGACATCACTGATGTTACTCATCAATGCAACATAGCCTCCAAACCTATGAGGCCTCTTACTTTCTTTGAAAGTTACTTTGGGAGCAACTATCTTTTCTGCTTCCTGCACTGTTTCTTTAAGCCATCTTGGCTTCCTTTTGGCTGGAGGTTCTTCAAGAGTTCTTTCGAACTCTTCAACAGGTTCCAAGGGCTCATCACTTGGCCCTTCATGAGGTTCCTCCCTCTGATCATCTGACTCTTCATTTTCAAAAGAGGGTGAAGTTGGCTGAATTGCTTCTGATTCCTATTGAAGCTCTCTGGATTTCTTGAATGCAGCTTCCTCATGGAACGTCACATCCCTGCTTACATCTATCTTCCTTTGACCTGGTACATATATCCTGTAAGCCTTGGAGTTCTCATTGCACCCCACAAAAACCCCTTTCTTTCCTGAGGGTTCCATCTTTGTCCTCTTTTCCTTAGGGACATGAATATACACTGGACACCCAAATATCCTTAGATGCCCTACTTCAAGTTTGATCCCTGAGAAGACCTCTTCAAGAGTCTTATCCTTCAAGATAGCATGTGGACACCTGTTTTGAATCTACACGGCAGTGGAGGTAGCTTCTACCCATAAAGAATTTGGCAGATCCTGGTCAAACATCATGACTTTCGCTGCCTCACAAATTGTCGTGTTTTTCCTCTCAGCAACTCCATTTTGCTGAGGGTTATATGGCACGGTCAATGGTCTCTTGATTCCTACTTCCTTGCAGAAATCCTCAAACTGGAGAGATTCAAACTCTCCTCCATTGTCTATTCTAAGGGTTTTGATGTGTTTCCTTATCTAATTTTCAATAAAGGCTTTATTCTCTTTGAATTTATCAAATGTTTCACTTTTAGCTTTAAGGAAATAGATCCAACATTTTCTTGAGTAATCATCAATAAAATTGACATAATACAAACAACTACTGAGTGAGGGAGATGACATGGGACCACATACATCAGAATGACCAGATCTAAGATGCCCTGAGCTCTGCTATCACTACTAGGAAATGTTTTCTTTATATTTTTACCTAGCATGCATCCTTTACAAATTTCATTTTTACTAAGAGAAATAAAGGGCATGCCACATGGCACATACCATGTTCTACAGATCTGGAAGTGCCTTGTAATGAAGATGTCAAAGTCTTTTGTGCCACAAATCGCTGGAGCTAGTCGCATCATGAGCCAATGCCTAAATTGACTGTCTTGTCACGACGTACAATCCTCCTCTGCAAGTCTCAATGGGTTATGTTGTACTCAAGTGGCTACCTTTAGCCCACAGTAGTGCCTTCTTGTCCTTGAAGATCACCCAATATACCTTGTCCTCAAGGGTTGCAATTGATAGTAGATTCTTCCTGAGCCCTGGAACATATTTACTTCATCAACATGAAGCCTAGCCCCAGATTCCAATCTAAAGGAGATAGAGCCTACTCCCTCTATCTTGTAACATTTGTCATCCCCAAGCTCAACTTGCTCTGCCAAAGATTTTTTCTTGAAATCTAAGAGGATTTCCTTGTACTCTGTCATGTGCTTTGATGCACCACTATCTAGTAACCAAGTTTTCGGCCTCGTGAAAACTGAACTGGATAAGGCAGAAACCAGGTAATAATCTTTTCTAGTTTCTTTTTCATTAGAAGGACTTTTTTGTTTTCGTTTGGATTCATCATCCTCAGCAGTTGAGGTAGTCTTTAGCAAAATGATCCAACTTATTACAACTAAAGCATTTAATCTTAGATGTATCAATACTCTTTCCTTTGAACATACCTTTGGTGTTTGACTTCCCCTGAGAGCCTTTCTGGAAAGTGACTTTCTTCTTTCCCTTGAATCTTGATGCTAATGTTGAATGCTCTTCTTTGGTTGGCTTGCTCCTGGTAGCAGTGCGACCCTCTTGGAGGCAATCATGCCATAACCTCTCAAACGTGAGCTGAATCTCGCTCCCACTCAAACTGAATAAGGTCTCCCATGAAGAAGGAAGATCATCAAATACGGCCTGCACTAAGTCATCATCGTCCACTGTGACACCTATGACCAAAAGATGATCTTTGATCTAGGCTATCCTGGAACAAAAGGATGCTACTAATTCACCTTTCTCCATCTTCAAATACTTAAGCTTGTGCTTAAGTGTCCTCTTCTGACTTGGAGGATGTTTCTCATACATATTCACCAAGGTATCCATATAGTCCTTGGTAGTCATTAACGAAGTCATCGCTGGCATTACACTGTCTTTGATTGAGTCAAAGGTGATTCACTTGGCCTTTGCTTGACTCTTACTGAAGGTCGCTCTTCTTGCATTAGTGGTGGGTTCCTCCACCACTGTGGTCACATATTGCTTAAGATCATGTTCCTACAAGATATTTGTTATCTGGAGCTTCCACACATTGAAGTTGGCAGCTCCTTCGAGCCTATCCTCGGCCCTGACTGAAATGGAGGATGCCATGGACCTTACGCTGGAAACTTAATCAAGCTCACTTGGATTTGTGTGTACCGTGTTGCTGCACTTCAACAAGCTTATCACACCCTAAGCTCTGATACCGTGTTAAATTTTGAGCTTGATTTAATACTGTAAGTACTTCTTTAAAATTCTAATTGTACTTAGAACTTAGCTTGACATCATTCATAAATTAGAACAACAATAATCATAAGAAATTACCAGCATGTAAGATCACAACACATGTACCCTGAGGAAACCCTATACAGGGAGAAAAACCTCAACAAACAATCTCCTTTTATTGCATTAATAATGTATGACCACTTACAAATTTTCCAACATGAAATTATGCTCTTAAAGAGCTTGCCAAATTGACTCTGACCTGACTGTGTAACTAAGAGACCTTGATGATTTATAATCACATGTTACAGACCAACACCGAAGATGTATCTTTGTTGATAGACGTTGTCTCTTCTAGATTGTTATGTTGCCTCTTTATGGTCTTTTATTGCTGCCTCTTATTGACTGTTTATCGCTGCCTCTTATTGACTGATACACCACTCTGTTACCACTATGGACTGGACTGATATACCTCTTTGTTATGTGCCTTCCCTATGACTGATATACCTCACAGCTTCCTCACCTATTCGCTGCATAACCCTGTGTGTAGAAAAGAGGGTCGACCTCTTGGTTATATAGGAGTGGAGAGGTAGGGCTCCAATTAGACGCATGAGTGCATGCTTTTACAATTGAACTTAACTCAACAATCAGATTTAGAACTGAACTTAACACTTCAGTTAGGAACTTGCCCTTGACATGATATGCATGTGAACTCCTTAGCATGCACATGACATGCATGCATGCAATGCATGTCATGCATGCAACATGCAACTAGACATGCATGTCATGCATCCATGCGACATGCGACATGCAACATGCAACATGCGACATGCGACAAACTTGACAACTTTTACTTTGACCTAGACATGCAACTTTGACTTTTTACAACTTGACTCTTTACAAGGCAATTCGAATTTCTTCATGGTGGAAGGTGTTACACGTGCCAACGCACTAGATCAATACATTTACGTCATTTGCAATATCAGGAAGATTGTTTGTTTCTAGCTCATAGGAATTTTATGTTCAACCTAACTTTTGCTAGATGCCTTGACTTTTTCTCATGGCTCACAAGGCTTGACTAGGCTCATAGAGGTTGTAAGTTCCCCCTGACTTTTGCAATAGCCTGTCTATGCTCACAGAGTTTGTACGTTCACCCTGACTTTTGCACTAGACTGTCTATGCTCACAGAGGTTGTATGTTCCCCCTGACTTTTGCATTAGACTTACATCTTGACTTTTGTATTAGACTTACAAGGCTTCTACCTTTGCCTTGGATTGACTCACAAGATCATATAGCATCTCATTCGTCTTGACTTTTGGTTTGACTCACAGAGGTTGTACATTCCCCCTGGATTTTGTCAATACCTCACAAGATTGGTTGATTCTCCAAATCTCCCTGGCTAGCCTCAGGATGGCCCATATGGCCTCTCATTGGAGAATGACCGTCGATGCTGATAAATTTAACAAGATTGTGGCCAATTTGCAGGATATGTTTATTGGCCCAAGATGTAGGAAGAAGTAGCTAGGTTTATCATAGATTGAATGTTGTGTTGTATCGAAAAGTCTAGTAATAGCGAGTCAAGACTATACAATCCATTTCCAATGCCAACAAGGCCATGGGAAAGTATATTCATGGACTTTGTTGGAGGTTTGTGGAGGACAAGAAGAGGGCATGACTACCTGTATGTGGTAGTCATAGGTTCAATGGGATTTTCTTTCTTATGGCTTGGAAGAAAACTATCAAAGGACAAGAAGTAGCGAGCTTGTTCTTTGAAAGAGTTTGGGTGCACTTTGGGATACCAAGGAACATCATATTCAGTAGATATATTAGCTTTCTCAATACTTTTTGGACTTCATCATGGGAGAAGTCGAATACTAAACTGGATACTTTGCTTGATATCTTGTATCAGTCTCTTGAAGTGCAATGCATGATCTTTAATTAAGAATGTAGATGGAGATTAGTTAAGAATGGACTTATACTTAATTCTATATTTTAGTACAAACTTACATAAAAATGTGAGTTTGACTGAATTCTATGAGCAATCTCTCCGTGCAAAACTGTTTTGAGACCATGTTTTTCTTGAATTAATGCGTTATATGGATCTTGTCAAAGTCGGCAAAATCTAGGGCTCTATGCACGTTGAGGTTTGGACTTGGGTAGTTAACACGACGACACCTTGTTTCAACCACTAAACCACAACCTAATTGAAACTATGTTTAATCTTTCCCTTCTAGTGGTGTACCCTTGTAGTTAGCCTTGTCTTCATTCAAAACCTCTTTTTCTCCATCTCTTAAATATTTGGATAAGAAATTCAAGATCATTCCCATCTTGAAACATCTTGGTGAACAATGCTTTTTTAAGAACATTTTCGATCATGTTGGTCATAGTACTTTTTTTTCCATTTCTCTAGAAGTCTATTCGAATAAAACTTGATACAAAAAATCATTAAAATGCAATACTCCATTGTCTTGGACTCCATCATTTTACTCCACATGATATTAATGAGGAATGTCATGCAATTCCTCATCGTCAATAGAATGTGTTTGTGCTATATTCTAATCAACCCAAGTAATTGTGATTTTTTGCCCTGCAGGAAATCCACGTCAACTTTCGAAATTTGTCCATAAGTTATAGCAGTGTTGTCAAACTCTTTTCAGATTCTTGAGTTTGGTCGAGTCTCTCCGAGTCAGTGCTGGGTCGAGTGACTCCCACAAACTCCCTTGGCAGACTCACCACTTGCCAGACTTGGTTGAGACTTGACAAACTCGAGAGTCTTGGCCTCAGACTCAATTGTCTGACACATGCTTAGCCGACCCGAAAACGACCAAAAAACTCCGCACATGCGATTTGACTGTGTTAGACTTGTTTTGGAGGGAGTTTTAGGAGGGAAATGAAGTGTTTGAGAGGGTAGAAGTCTTTATAAAGACATTTCTCCCCTCATTTTTTCTCATTCCATATATTTTCAAGAACCATTTCTTTCTTAGAAGAGTGTTGTGCACTTTCACTGTGAGGGAGTTGAGTTCATCATCATTGAGGAGGGCAATTGGAGGAGGCTTCATCATCATCAATGATCACTAGTTGTTGTGTGAGACTCGAGGCTTATTCTAGGTGTTCTTGTAGTCATGCATGAGACTCGAGATTGGACTTGAAGACACTATGTATTTTGCTTTTCTAATTATGTTAGGAGACCGAGTTATGTAGTTGAATTGAGTAATATTTGTGAATTTGATCATGGAATCATCTTGTAGTTCACTATTTTTCATACAAATATCGAGTGTCAAATGTTGTGTTATGATATTTTATGAGATGATCTAATAAAATTCTACATAAACTGTGGTTTTATAACTTATATGAATTGGAAATGTCATTAGTATATTTTTTTGCACAAAATTTACTATATTTTGAGTTTTTTTCACTTTGCGGAGTCTAAGAGTATTACTAAGTCACATGCCAACCAAGTCTTAAAATAGTATGAGTTTGACAACATTGAGTTATAGCTTATATGCCCTCATGGCAATAATCTAAGGATGTCCTATTAACAACTAAAGGATTAACTCTGACTTGTGATTAATAATGTCTAAATTATATGAAGTAGACCACACATAATGTCTACATATGAATGAAAGATGAGGACAACGAGAGAAGTAATGAATGAGGATTTCATACAACCAATTGATAGATTTAGGGAGAGATTATTGGAGATAGTTATGGAGGTGGTTGAACTAAATATCTAATTATTACATATTTGTTATGGTCACCTAGGGACCTAATGTACATTGAACACACACACTAGAGTGAATGATTGAATAGAATTTCCCCTTTGGGGGTTTCTTGAGTGTAAACTCCCGGTGTTCCTTTCTTGATACACGTTTGAGTGTATTTGTTGCTAAGTATCAAACCTAACATTTGGTATTAGGGCCTTGTGGTGGTAATCCATGGGAGGTATCAAAGAATGAAGACGGTGATAATGTTGTGTTGTTATGATCATTAGGAGCTCTCAAAGAAAGCCCAAGGTTGAAGATTGAGATTTGAAGTTAAAAATTTGTGAAAAGAATGTTGTCAAGAGTGCTTCCACACTTGAGGTTATTGATTTTTCTTTGAACACTATTTTTTTATGAAATTGTTGATTGAGAAAACATGTTGATACATTTACACATTTATGCTATTAAAGATTGGTATGGGAATAAAGAAACTTAGGAAATGCATGATCAAACCAAGTTGGGGGTTACTCTCTCATAAGAGTGCCCAATGCTGCATATGAAGGAAATTGTTGAAATTGTTGTAAATTGTGAGAAAGCATTGATGTTGGTTGTGTTGTGGTGAACAAATTTGTCTCGTGGACAATAAGGGAAAACAAATAATAAGTTGTGAATAGATTTGCATTAAGGTGTTTTTCATCATAAATGAGACACTTGTATGTGATTGGAGCATGTTACTATATGATTGATGCATCAATCACTTATCAAGAAAGTCTATCAATATGTCAGATTGTGAGCAAGTAGTAAATATGTTGCAAACATATCGTTCATTCGTCCTTTTGCTTACGTGGATATTGTCAAGGTAATGTTGAAGAAAGTGTTGGTTCATGTTAAAGTGCAATGGCTAGTTAACGATGTGGAGTTAAAGGTTGATAGGTTGTGTAGAAAACGTTAGAAAAGACTTGAAGGTGAACATCGAGCTAGGTGGATGATTGGTAACTAACTATGTGGACATTCAAGGATAATTTTTGTGTCTTTTCTTCAATCTCAAACAGTCAGATTGGATGTGTAGAAACCAATGTTGTAGAAGCGTGTATGAGAAGTTAATCAACTATATTGTGAAAGTCCATGCTCCATGTTACAACAAAATCTAGCACCCATGAATGATATAAAGTACCAAGCATCAAGGGGCTAGTCTTGTGCGACTTAGGAAGGCTACCAACTATATGGCATCTAAAATCTCTTCCTTTCTCTTTTGGTTGGCTCTTCTCCAACTCAAGGGGGGCTAAAAGGTAGGATTGCTAAGGCTATAGAGTGGAGGCAGAAGATGATTTATGAAGAGCTAAGTCACCTGACACGGGGACACGGAGGACACAGAAATACGAGCATCCGACACGGGCACGACGACCGCTGGAAACAGGACACGAAGGACACGTTATATATATATATATATATAGAATTTATATATCAAAATTTAAATTATGAATTACACATGCAAAAATGAAATAATTAAACTATAAACAGTTATATGATGATGATACAAATTCAATCATACAACTAGTACTAACTTAGTAACTACTAAGTTACTAAGTTACTAACATAAATGATGACATTGCCAACTCAACACTGTTGTCCAAACCCATATCATCAGTAACCACATCCCACATCTTTGTCTTTCCCTTCAACCACTCTTCTCTCTGCCCAATTCCTGCAAATAAGACAGAGGTTGGTGTGCAGATACACCACTAAGTCACTTGACACGATGACAAAGAGAAGTGTTCAACATAAGAGTTTATACTTGAGTGAAGGGTACATTTTTACTGGGGTCGTGACAGAAGAGTTCAACAATCAATGCCACCAACATTGAGGTACATAAAGGGTATGGTGCCCTTGATTAAATGCCAATTTCATACCCTCTTACATGATAGAATCCAGTGGAAACATTGCAATCTTGCCAATCTTGAAATCCTGAAAACCGTTAAGTCTGCTGAATTTTGAATGGGACCTAAAATTCTACTTTCTCCATATGAAGTCCAATGAGGTTGGAACCACTCTCAAACATCCTGAAACAATTAATGGTAAT
>JASDQU010102868.1:106307-134984 GCA_032191745.1 Picea mariana | reverse complement strand
CGGTTATTGCTTCAGTTTGGGTTCAGCAATGATTTCCTGGTCCAGCAGGAAACAGGGCTCCGTAGCCCAAAGCACTGCAGAAGCTGAATACATTGTTGCTAGCGCTGCAGGCAGAGAAGCAGTGTGGCTCAGGAAGCTTCTCTCAGACTTGTTCAGTTCAGAGCTTGAACCCACAGTCATTCACTGTGACAATCAGAGCAGTATAAAGCTCACTGAGAACCCTGTGTTTCATGACTGATCGAAACACATTGAGATGAGATATTACTATGTCTGGTACATAGTTCAGAAGAACGTTCTCAGCATTCAGTTTGTCTCAACAGCAGAACAGACAGCAGATATTTCACCAGGCCACTGTCAAAGTTTGTATACTTTCATGACAAACTTGGTGTAGCTGAGAATGCCTCTCTTGCTGAGAGGGAGTGTTAAATTTATAGCAGCTGCAAGAGCCATTCTCCGGAAGGATGGCAAAGACCCTAGCTGAGATCTAGGGCCCCCAGTGCACTCTTGGGGTATTTGGTCTGGGACCAAACAGTCAGTGCCATGGCAAAAGACCCTTCTTAGGCCCCCCAGTATATGACTGGGGTTCTTAGTCTGAGACTAAGCAGCTAAAGCCCCTAGATATGTCTAGGGCCCCTGGAAATGTCCAGGGTACCCATGCCTGAGGCATGGGTTGATCCATGGTCTTGTACCATGGTGGAAAAGACCCTTGTGAGGGCCCCCAGTATACGACTGGGGTTCTTGGTGAAGAACCAAGCAGTAAAGACCCTTGAGAGGGCCCCCAGTATACGACTGGGGTTCTTGGTCTAGGACCAAGCAGTTAAAGTCCCTAGATAAGCCTAGGGCCCCTGGAAATGTCCAGGGTACCCATGCATACGGCACGGGTTGATCTTTGGTCTTTGACCTTGGTGGATAAGACCCCAGAAAAAGTTCTTGGGCTACTTTATCCTCTATCAAGTATTTTGATGGTACATGACCGTCCTTGAAGAAGGACATAACCACATGAGGGATAAGTCCCATATGCAGTGATGATAAAGTAATAGGTTCACCATGTTAAATGAAGGAATGAGTATTGCCACCTAGCTAACCCTCTTTTACCCTTGAATGTGTTGGTTTGGGGTTTTGTTGTTTTATTCAAGGGTTAAAATAAAGTTAAAATTAAAATGTTTATTATAACATATTTTAATTTTAAATTTAAACATGTTATTTTAATTGTTTTATCTTAACCCTTGCCCTAGCCTAAAAGTATAAATACAACCCTACCCCTCTCACTTTACACACATTATGTTATTCACTTATTGCCTAAGTGTGTGGATCTCTCCTAGCTGCGGCTCCTCTGCTGTTGTCTTCATTTGCGGCCCTCCTTGGTGAACTCTTGCTGTGTGCGGCCTCCTCTTGTTGCTGTGGGTGACCTCTAGCCGCAGCCTCCTTGTTCTCTAGCCGCAGCCTCCTTGTTCTCTAGCAGCGGCCTGTTTCTTTGGGTGTAGAGGGTGCGGCCTCCTCTCCTGTTTGTTGCTGTTTGGTGTGGCTACTAGGTGTGGCCCCTTTCATTGTTGCAGGGTTAATTTTTGGGTGTAGAGGGTGCGACCTCCTCTCCCTTTGTTGCCGTTTGGTGTGGCTGCTAGGTGTGGCCCCTTTCTATTGTTGCAGGCTGAGATTTATGGGTGCGACCCTTCTTCTGTTCTGCTGAGTGAGGTCACTAGGGTGCGGCCCCCTTTGGTTGTGTTAATTGCATAAGGTGCTACCCTTCACAAGGTTGAGTAAGGAACCCTCTTGTTGCAGCCTCCTCCTATCTGCTGTCTAGGGCATTTAAGGTTGCAGCCACCCTTTTGTTTGCCATCTGAAGTGGCAAAATTGCAGCCTACTATCACAGCTGTTTGGTAAAAGCTGTCCACTTCTTAGCTGTGTTAAAACCCTAGGGTACAACCACCTATACCCTGCTGAAATCAAGTTAAAACACAGTCACCTTGTATAGAGTTTTTGGTTGAGGGTTTGTTCCTGTGAGGGTTACTAGCTCTATCCTTTGTGGCAAGAAAACTCCTTCATTTTTGGCAAAGAGATCTATGAACTGAACCTTTGTCTGAACATAAATCAAATGGTTCTACATCTCTTGTGGTTGCTGTGACTTCTTCAAAGGTAAAATTTTTAAGGCTAGGTAAGTTATCTACTATTCACCTTCAGATCTGAACCTTGTTCTCGACTTCAATATTTTGATCTATATAGATTTGTTTATTAGCATTGACAGTTTGTGGATCTTGATCTATATAGATTTGTTTATCAGCATTGACTGTTTGTGGATTTTGAACTACATAGATTTGTGTACTAGCATTGACAGCTAGTAGATCTGAACTGTGTATTAAGTTTACCTCTCCGTTTCTATAGTTTGATTGTTTAATGATCAGATTGGTTATGAGTCTAGATCTGTATTTCTTTATCTAAGCTGAGTTTAGATCTGTATTTGAATTCAGATTTGTAATAGTCTTACTCTTCAGAGCTCCTAGATCTGTACAGTAGTAGAGATTGATGTCTAAACTCTAGATCTAGTTGTTTTACTCATTAAATTTTAAAAGATATTACTGTTATGCTTTACTACACAAATTCCAACAGGTAAGATCACTGAGAGAAACACAATCACAAGATACACAACATTTATCCTAGGAAACCGTCATGGGGAAGAAAACCCAACAAAAACTTCCTTAATGTAGATAGCCAATACAATGCCAAGACAATAAACCAAGCACTAGAGAATATCCAACACTGAGCAATGCGCCTCTCTCTCTTCCTTCTTCCGGCAACTGGCAACTGCAGCTTCCTTCAAACTTGCGCACTAGATGAGTGAGTGTACAAATGAGGCATTGGCTTCCTTTATTTATACAAATTGGTAGGTGCTGAAAAGGTGTCTCTTCGCTGGGCAGGGCCAACTTGTCTTCTTAGTGGTTAAAATCACTTTAATTAGTCTGGGGGCCGACTTCTCAATTTGTATAATATATTTAGGGTTTGACCAATCTGCAAAAGGGGATTTGGTCAATTACAATGCCCGACATGATCAATCCACAAAAGGGGATTTGATCTATAAATAAATGACTCAAATAATAATAATAATAATTAGAATACTCTTTGTAGTTACCATATTTCAACACCTGACTGGTTGGAGCATGGTGCCAATGTGTTGGAGGAGGAGGAGGAATTGGAGGAGGATGTTTCACTTCTAGTAGAGGTAGATTTGGAGGAGGAGATTGAGAATGCATCACAACGGCCAACTACCACCTCCACAAAGACAAGCAGCTAGGGGAAGAGTCAGAATATATCCCACTTTAGTGTCCACCTTAGCCCCAACACCTTCCACCTTAGGCTCAGCCTCAACACATCCACCTACTGCTTCTAGAGGAAGAACAATGACCTTTGCCCATAAAAGGGGTAGAGGGAATCATTGGTTCCTTAGTGCATTATCCTTGTAGTATCTAGATGCTTCATAATGATTTATCTCATGAGATACATTTATTTCTGTTTTGATGTGATTTTGTATCATCTTGCCAGGACTTGTGACTCAAGACAGATATCATATTTCAGTATCGATGTGTGATGTACCACTGACATCTTATACATCTTATATATCCGTTTTTTATCTTCATATTTTTGTAGCAATGTGTTTGTTGTTGTTGTTGTTGCTTTAGATGTTTAAAAAATTGAAAAAAAATGATTATTTTTGTATTTATTCAAGTTTCTTGATATTTTCTGATATTTTCCCTGACATTGGTGATAAGTTATATTTCAGACTCTTGGTGATAAATTTGTTGAGACGATAAATGTAACCTTAATCTCCTGTTGCCGCTTCCATACTATGCATGCATCTTTGGGATCCTGCACTTGTGGGAGCATGTTGTATGTCACTAACATCTTTATGAGTTTGACTACTTTTTCTTGTGGTCATATTGTTATTGTTTCATGATCACCTGGTTCGGCTGTAATTCATGCTACTCTTTATCTGATTGTCTCACAACTTTTCCAATCACCACTTTCAATAGACCCCTGTACTGGAAAATGACAATTATTTGTTATTTCTGTGTATGGAAATTATTGAAGATTTTCCAGGTCCTAACAAGCTGCCAACTAGGTCTGTCTTTGACCTCAAGTTGGCTCTAAGTTTCAACTGTCAAACAAGGGTTTGCTGCTGTTTTATAACAGCAAACTGTTCAGGAACTTCTTTGCTGTTTTGTTACGGTTACATAGGCCTTTTAGGTGCTCTAGCATGTAGTTTTTGTCACCAAGATGTTATCACATGCATACCATAAAATATGTAACACACCTAGAGATCTTTACTGCTGAAATAATGCTGTTCTAAACACTAGCATACATGAAAATGAACATAGGTATTTTTGGTCAACATGACCCTGGATAAACCCCCCCCGAGGAAAACCAGTGTGGAATATGAGTGTATATATGTGGAGAATAGAAGGTGGAATACAACAAGTACATGAAACAAATGAACCTGATACAATAGCAGCTTGTCTCAAGCTGCAACACAAGTCCAAGAGATAGAGATGCGCCCTAGCATGGTGCGCCCTCCTCACAAGTTGCCCAATCCACTAAAATGAAGCGCCCTTGCTCCCTGAAACTCTGATAGAGAAACCCTTGCACCACAATGTGATCTCGTGTGCTGCCTCTCCATTGAAACTGTCCTCAAAACAATCTGACCACTGCAAGATCTCCCTGCTAGCTGTGCGCCCTCCTCCTAGCAAGAACAACCTCCACAAATAAATGAGGGTCTAAGCCTCCTGGCTACCTCCATGAAAGGGGGTGCCCAAGCTTTGCCCACCCAATGCTTCCATTCTCATCTTCTTGCCCTTCTCCAAGCTCCTTTGGTGAACATACAAGTGAGAATGAGCCTCTCCTTGCCCTATGCGCCCCTCTTAAGGAAACATAAGGAAACCTAAAATATGTGTGGATGAGATCATCCCATCTCATCTCTAATCAAAGGTTGAGATCATCCCAAAAGAATCTCAACTCAAAACCCACTTTACTTAAGTTTCCATAGTTTCTCTTTATGTCCCTCAATTCACCCACAAAGTGAATTAATAGTCATTTTAGGCTAAAATGACCAAATTTCACTTTTGACTTAAATCTCCTAAGTCAAAGTGAAATTAGACATGAAGTACATGGTACATGGTACAAAGTATTTCCCACTTGTGTTTAGAGGCTCACAAACACAAGGGGACCACTTTCCAAGGTACCCAAATCTCAACAATTATGTCCATTAAATTTCTGATTGGGCTCTAGCATAAAATTAGAGAATGTGGTCATCTTCACCATAACAAAATAATTACCAAGCACTGCTACAGTAAAAAAACTTCGACTACAGAAACAAATATCTCAACCTCTTGTTAAATACAACATGTTACCATTTGAATTTTTCTGCCACGTAGAATTCAAACTCTTCTGCCCCTGAATTTTGCTACCACTGGAATTACATTATGCTGCTCCAAAAATTTACTTTTCTTCTATACCATAAAAGAAAAAATTCATTAACTCTTTGAAATGCAAATTATTGCCTTGGACAACTAGTCTACCAACAAATTTTTGGGCTTCAGTGTGCATTTTTTGTGTCTGTTGCATCTATGTGTCTTCCCATGTGACTTTCCGGGCCGGTCAGCACCCTCACTTATCTGGGCTGGGAGCCATGAGCCCTTATTGCTTGTTCATGAGTTGTTTTGCACCTTGTTTTGGCTATACGACTACATTTCCTGCAGGTCTTTTTACATGTGTTCCCTACATGCCTGTTTCAGATATGTTTCTGCCCTATGTTTGTGAGTCTGCAGCCTTTGTTCCTATGTAGTCTCTGGCAGCCGTTATTAGCCAGCACAAACTCTTTCCTGTTGCACTCTATGGTCCTCACAGTGTTTTTCCCATGCAGGAAAATTTCCTCTGAAGACACGTGCCTGCTTATGTCTATTGAGAAATTTGAAATTCTGTAATTTTGTATGTCTGCAGAGTCTTTGTTTCCCTCTCCACGACTATGTTTGACTCATCTTCTGCCCTGTTACAGGCCTGTTTTGGTGCCTATTGGAGCCCAGCAGGCTGAGGGATACCCCAGATGCCCCTGTGGTGTACTAAATTCTGGGAGGGACCTCCCGGGGACTCTCCCTACAGTGCTCACAATAGCACTGGGATGTGTGAACCCCAAAGACGGGTTCACTAGGTGCAGGGGCAGGTTCTCATGCTACAAGGCAAAAAAAAGCTGAAGAAAGTAATTTATTTGCACTGAGCAGTCCATTGTAGATAAGTTGTTAAGGAAATTTGCTTTCAACTGGAGGTAGTCTCTTAGGAAAAAATATTCAAATCCGCAAGAAGGTAGCTAAGTCCTAACCTTTTATGTTGCCAGTGTCCGAAAGGAGTAAAATATAACTAGGATTAAATAGGACTTTCTGGGATGTGGGACTTGTGTTGTTCTGGCATGCATCTATTAACCTGTAATTGCCTTCGTTATAGTCGCCTTATTTGTATAATGGTTTGTTTTCATGATTTCTAAGACCCTCTTCATTGTAGTGCAAGTCTCCTTTTCTATGTGTTTAGTGGGCAACTTTGTTTTGTCTATATGATTTGTTGAACTTTGGTTTGTGTTTTTTAGCGGCAGTGTAAAATGAGATATACCATGTACTGATGCAAATATTTCTGATTGTAGGGTGTGGTTTGGACACCATCAAAGGTGATTGCTCGTTTGGGTAAAGAAATAAATAATCCGAGTTCATATTGTTACTGGGCATACAAGGTATTGGGGCTTTATTGCCTATTTTGCAATCTCTGACTTCCTCAAGTATCAATAGCATGCATTTCTAAGTTGCATGATATTAGCCTAATTTTACTTGCCTAGAGTATCCTGACCTATATCCTTACTTTTGATATGCGAGTTAGGAGCTGAAGTGGGTATTGATTTCATCAAAATCCTTTAAACATATCATGGATTTAATATTACTGAAGTGTAAATGTGGAATGTTATTTGCCAACATTACTAGATACATCATTATCTGGCCTTTGTGCAAAAAGTTTCTAGATAACTTACATTTGATGAATCGGGGCTGTAAAAGTATGCTCCCTAGATGAGTTGGGATCTGGAGTCACTCTGGACAGGGTGCTTCAGTTGGTCTTTTCTTCTTTTTTATTTTCATTTTTGGAAGGATATGCATCTTACATTATATTAAATAATTAATAGGCTTTCACCATGTGTTACATGAAAGAGCTAAGGAGCTGTTGATATGAACCCCTCTCCCAGAATAAGTAAGAAGAGCCAACATGTGAGCTTTAGGCCCAAATTCTAGAAAATCCACTTCCTAAAATCAATTAGCCTAGTTGTAATTTGAGAAGAGCACCTAACACAGCTTAGAAGGTTGAGATCTCCCCTGTAAAACCTTAGTTCTTTGTTTAATGTTGTCATCCACCTGCTTTGGTATAGGAAAGTGACGGATTCTCTGTGAAGTGTAAACTCTCAAACTGCAGGGATATATAACAGTTCCTATGATGCAACTAGCTTTTACTTTCTCAGAACACATTGCCTATTGATTACCAGTAATCAACTGCATATTTTGATTTGTCAAGTGGGAGGTTTGGGCATCCTGTCTAAGTGGTACTACCTGCTCCAACTCTAAAACCTAGCCACTCCTTTTATTGAGGTATCAGCCTTTTACAAGATACTATGTCCTTTCCCAACTTGTGGAATCGATTGCTCATTTTGATATCTTTTAGAATTGAAATTTAGCATTCCCTTCAAATTTGAAATTAGTTTTAATTTTCTGAATGTATTCCACAGTGGCCAACCTGACAGGCCCCTCTAAACAGATACAAATAATGTCCAGAAGTACTCTGAATCCTGGTTGTTCTCCTTCTTAATACTTCGCCTTCACATGTTGCGGCATCATCTCACAGCCAGTGATTGTTCACTTAACCTTCATATGGAAACATTGAAGATTTTTTATCCAAATCAAATAGTTTTCACCTTGCCAGTGCGCTAAAGCCCGGTTTTTAATTGAATTTGGAGCTTGTCTAGGATATCTAACATTTCACTAACGTTAGATGCTAATATAAGATTTACACACATTGATAATAATGCAGTGTCGCAGAGAAATATATATAGAATATCATATTATTCAATGATAAAAATGAAAACTATCCAACACTAATATCATATAAGACCAATCTGTGTATATAAATAACTGTTAGGTGTTACATTTAAAAATAAATGTAACTTTGGCTTGTTAAGGTAAATAAGGTGAAGTTAATTAAGTCACTTAGGTGTTAAGACACTTGTGTATGTTTTTGGAGTTATTCATGTCCAAATATGTATTTAATGCCTTCTTCCATAATGAGTATATGTCTTGCATAGTGCATTTTCTCTCTTCAATATTTTGTAACGTGGTATACGTGAGAGTGGAGTTACTTTGTGATGGACTTTTGGAACAAACTTCCTTGGTGCCTGTGGTGGTACCATTGCTGCTGCTTGCACTAGGGTCCCTGTTACCAGCACCTATGACAGTTGGATAATTAGATTTGCTATTAGGTGTGGGTTGGCTATTTAAGGCTCCCTACTAGCTTTGTACCGAAGCTGGAAGCCAGCTAAGGCCAGCTCAGGTTGAATTCAATGGAAATGGACAAGGAGTAAATGCGACAGAAACAGGTAAAGAGCGCATGCAACCAACTTAGACCCTCAAAACCAGAGGAAAGCCATCTCTGCTGCCCAAAAGAACCTATGACAGTTGGATCGTTAGATTTGCTATTAGGTGTGGGGTGGCCATTTAAGGCTCCCTACTAGCCTTGTACCAAAGCTGACGGCCAGCGAGGGCCATCTCAGGTTGAATTCAATGGAAAAGGACAAGGAGTAAATGTGACAGAAACAGGTAAAGAACGCATTCAACCAATTTAGACCCTCAAAACCCTAGTAAAGTCTTCTCCATTGCTCAAAAGACAGCCCTGAAAATAATGAAAGTTTATACTTCAGACAAAAAAACAAATAGTTTCTTGTAGTGAATTGCAATCCCTTTTCATTTCTTGTAGCAATTTTCAATCCTCTCTCTTGATTTAATAACATCTGTTTCCTCCTCATGTTGTTTCTCTGCCTGTTAACAGCGACTTGCCTCATGTCAAGCATTTGCTAACATATGAATGCCACCTGTCTATCAATCTGTCCGCCCACGTTTGCACATTTTCATCTGATGTTGCTGCCACAAAAGCCTCCCATCCAACATTGATGCCTCTCTACATTGTATTTAACTTATCTCTTGTGCCAGCTATTGGGTAGAGATAATCGATGCTCAAACTTGGCATACAGACACGTGGCAGACTATACATGGGAAAACACATAGGAGAGCTGAGAAAAGCTGGAACTCATATAGGCATGATTTCTGTACTAAGGTCAGAAACTATAAGATTACATACTTTCCCACATGTAATCTCCCACAGAACTGTATGCCCTGATTTTCACCCTCTAATATCTTTGACCAATGGGTCTATATGCTGCAGTTGTATCCAAAACAAGAAAGTGACAAAAGGATCTTGATGGGGCTGAATGTTGTTTCTCTGCCTGTTAACAGCGACTTGCCTCATGTCAAGCATTTGCTAACATATGAATGCCACCTGTCTATCAATCTGTCCGCCCACGTTTGCACATTTTCATCTGATGTTGCTGCCACAAAAGCCTCCCATCCAACATTGATGCCTCTCTACATTGTATTTAACTTATCTCTTGTGCCAGCTATTGGGTAGAGATAATCGATGCTCAAACTTGGCATACAGACACGTGGCAGACTATACATGGGAAAACACATAGGAGAGCTGAGAAAAGCTGGAACTCATATAGGCATGATTTCTGTACTAAGGTCAGAAACTATAAGATTACATACTTTCCCACATGTAATCTCCCACAGAACTGTATGCCCTGATTTTCACCCTCTAATATCTTTGACCAATGGGTCTATATGCTGCACGCTGTGAATCCCTCTGAGGCAATGCCAGTTACTCCTAGACAATATATTTCTCACCGAGTCAGTAGTGAATTTCTTTTGTCACTGTTGACATGACACTCCTGAATCTCTGCCTGTGTGTTATCCTGACTGGAGTACCCTTCCGTTGCCTGTCCTTAATCTCTTGTTCAACCTACTAATCAACATTGCTACACTTTGTTCAGCCTTCCAGCTTACAGTTGCCTCCATTTCTGTATTTCTATTTTGTTCCCCCTTTCTTACTTCACAAAAAATATAATTTGGAATAATTATAAAAATTATAGCTTGTAGTCTTTATAAAAATTAACCTTATGTTTTTTAACATTTTAGTTATTTCTTCACCCCATGTACAAATGACCATGTCTTGGCAGCTGCTCCATGCTAGCACTTACTCAGACCAACATACAACATATTTGATTTAAAAAACCTTTACTCAGTCTGCCAGTTGGGCCTGAGGTTGGCAGAGTTTTAATCTGTTCACCAAGGTTGCATTCTCACTGTGGTTTTCCCCACCTGAATGGCATGCTAAAAATGGATGAAACTGTGAGTAAGTCACGGGGAATTTATCAGAGTAGATACACTTCAGACTTGGCATCTTAGCCGAAGGTGGTCTGTGTTATGCAGTGTAGCCCCTCAGGCTGTTTTTGGAAGCAACTTCCAACCAAAAAATAGCTGTTACTTAGGCCTCTATCTGTATGAACCCAAGCTACAACACTCTAAAGTCCAGGCAAATGGTCTTTGCTCTGATGTTTAATTCCCATCTTTATCTCTTGTTGATCTCCCAGTTGATTCCTGCACTTTGCTTCAGAGATGCCTTACCACCATGGCTCCGAATCTCCGGTACTACATAAGATCTACAGACACAGATAACAATGCAGAGCTGCAGAGAAAGAGAGAATATTGTCTTATTCAATGATAAAAATGAAAACCATACAACACTGTCTGTCGAAAGAGATGGACAACCATACAATGACTAGCATTATGATTGAGACATAATTTGTTAGGGACCTAACCTCTGTAACCCATCACGTAGGTAGAATAATATATTTCTATGTAATAAAGGCCAATATTAATAAGGCCTAGCAATAAGGAAGAATAAGTCAAATGTAAGAAAACCTAATAGAAGCTTCTGCTTCTGGAAGGATCTTCCTCTAGGTTGTTCTTTTGGGTAGATAGATTTAGTATAAATAGGAATAGAGGGTATGAAAAGTTTAGTCTTGAGAATTATTGTAATAGAGCGCTGCTCTGTTGGAGGTTGCCCCCTCGAAGAGGCAAGTGAACATTGTTTCCTATCAATAAAGGTATTATTTTGGTGCTGTGGTTTCATCTATTGTGTTTGTTAGAATTTAAGGGCAAAAAGTAGACTAGCTAGAAACAGAAATAATTTTATAAATTTCCAATCATTGGCTACTGTAATTCTGGATTAGCAGCACATTAAAATTGCTGATGCATAATCTAATAACAGAAATCAATAAGTAGCATAACATAGACCTGAGTATTACCTTAGCTAAAACAAGGAACAAAACATACCTGATATGCTGCTATTACCTTCCTTAATGTATGCTCAGAAAAAACTTAATAGATCATGGATCAAACTCTTAGGGTAGATCTCATCATGATCATAGGGACAATGCCAAGAAGAACTTTTTAGGATAGAAAACCAGAAACCAACTCAGCAGGCTGAAAATCTAAAGACCATGCCACTGTCAAGTAATAGGGCTGAAAGCAAAACAACACTGTCCAACTTAGGGCTGGAAAAGAAACCACAAACAGCCTTAATACTTTCAGCCCAGGAACACATAAATCTGCTTCAAATACCAGCAGTTCCAGAACACCCCTAACAATCCAGTTCACAATGGTACTAGGGCTGCTAGCAGACAAGGTAAGGCAGCACACAAGGGTGGCACCAGCAAATGATTAAGGCGACATCATTTAGACAGCAAGGCGGCACTTAACAAACCAGGAAGAAGGTACCAGAATACCAAACAGCAACAAAAAACCCCTTTATGACTGGCTGGGAAAGTCTTCTACAGGTCAGCGACAGTCTAAGACAGTCAAGGCTGAAAGGGGTAAACGCACGTCAGCTGGAGCAGACCAAGAACAACCAAGAGAGGAGCTAAGAGGACCCAAAACAATCTGTCCAGAAGAGCTGCAACAAATTCATAACCCTATCCAAAAGAGTCACAGCAAAAACCTCAGTCGTCAATTCGGCTAAGAGAGAGTGAGTGTATCAAATGAGGAATAGGCCACTCCTTAAATAGTTTTAGGTAGGTAAGGTAGGGCTAACATGTTAGTCCACTTGCCATAACTTTAGGATTAGGTTTAATACCTAACAAATAAAGAAACAATATTTTACAAATTAAAATATCAAGTGGAAAATTAAAAAAAGCAACAAGGTAATAAAACAAGTCGATGAGAAGGGTTTCTATAGAAATTCTGAGGTCCTATGAGGCTGCCACCTAAGGTCTGTCTTTGACCTTAGTATGGCTCTAAGTTTCAACTGTGTGACTGTTTTCTCTTGCTGTTTTAGGACAGCAAACAATCACCCAACTTTCTGCTCAATATTTTGATGGTTAAGTGCTCTTTTAAGGTGCCCTTGCAAGTGTTTTCTTTACACAATGTTAGCACATGCAATATAACTTAAAACATATAACACTACCTCTAGATCTTTTAACTTTAAAATGCCGATCTACACTTCTAAGCATGCATAAATTTGACACAGATATTTTTGATCAACATGACCCTGGATAAAACTCCCCTGGGGAAAACCAGTTTGGGATATATGTCTATATAATGGGGAAATAGATGGTGGAATACAACAAGTACAAAATATAGATGAACCTGTTACAATAGCAGCTTGTCTCAAGTTGAAGTACAAGTCCAAACCAAGCAAGAGCGCCCTAGCATGGTGCGCCCCTCATAAATGCTGCCAAATTCACCAAAACTGCTGCAGATGCCAACTGGAAGCTCTGATTTGGAAACCCCTCCACAGTAATCAAGCATTGATGAGTAGCCTCCCTCTGAAACAGACCTCACTGCAATCTGACAGGTGTAAGTGCTCCCCACTGATGATACGCCCTCCTCCTCAAGTGCACCCTCCTCGGATCTGAAAGCTCCCCACTAAATAAACAAGGCCAATAGTTGAATGCCTCCCTCCATGAAAGCAAGCGCCCAAGCTCTAGCCTCCTCATGCATCAAACCTCATCTCAATGCTCCCTCTCTTCCTCTCCAAGTGAGCATAACAAGGAAAATGCGCACCTCCTCTAGTAAATGCGCCTCTCCTCCATGTAGCATGCGCCCTCCAAGGAATGATGGCTAAACCTCCATGGATAACCTCTCCATGCAAGCTCAACCCAAGCAATGCTTCCTCCTCAAGCCAACAAGGGTTTCTACTCAAACCCTTATCAAGTGCGCCCTCCTCTCCTTGAGAAATGTGCCCCTCCTCTTCTCCAAGACTCACAAGTGAAGAATGAATCTCAAAAATACACTATACCCTCCTTTAGCCTCCTTTGGCCAAGCCCTAATAGATCAATGGCCTAGATCCAATCTAGCCAAGTCTAATCAATGGGTGAGATCTCATCCAAAAATCTCACTAAGGAAACCCACTTTCCTTAGTTGCTTTATGTCTATTAATTCACCCACATTGTGAATTAATTGTCACTTTAATGCTTAAGTAACATATTTCACTTTTGACTTAAATCTCCTAAGTCAAAGTGAAATTAGAATCATAAAGTAAAGTACACGGGTAATAGTCTTCCCCCTTTGTGTTTAGAGACTCATAAGCACATGGGGACCACTTTCCAAGGTACCCAAATCTCAACACTCCCTCTTACAGAGGAAAGTGATTGTCACCACCAATTTCATCCCTGCAGAGGACATGGTTGCCTCCTGGCATATACTCGGTGAGTATGGCTGTACCCTGATCACTGAAAGTCGACTCTATCACAGATCTTCTCAATCTGTGTGATCTATAAATGGAACTGACTCTCCATCTATCCAAGATCACTTAGATCTCGGTCTCACACTGAAGATCTCCACCTTGGTCTCCCGCCAAGGATTTCCACCTACTCTTGGCATCTCACCAAGGGTCTCCCCCTCTTGGTATCTCACCAAGAGTCATCAACTTGGCCTCTCGCCAAGTAACATCCACCTGAAGTGGATCCAAAACCCGATCTACTCGTCTCAGAAGCTATGTGAGGCTCAAGCCTCCGTGGTGCCCTGCTGCTCCTCCTCATCAACCTCTGATGCACTGAAGCTATAGCACCAACTCTCTGTCTGCTCGACTCCTCTGAAACTGTAGCTATACTGGGTGGACCAATCTCCCACTCTGAAGATGTCCAGGGACACTGGGTCTCATCTCCCTCTGAATCACTGCTGTGAGTCAGTCGGTCCTCATCAACTCTGTCTCCCGATCTAGTGCTGGATGGTGTAATAGAAGACAAGGTAGTCACGAATGCACACTCTCTCACAAACTGATCACTGAACTCTATCTCCTCTGTTGTCGCTGTTGACACATCCTGCTACTTCTTCTTCTTCTTGGGACACTGTCCTGCATAGTGACCCATCTCTCCACAAGCAAAGCATCTCAATGTGCTCATGTCTCTCTTTTGCCCACTGCTGCTGCTGCTCTCTCCTCCCTGTGGTGGGGCCCCAAACTTGGGACCCTGTCGACCTCCATGACCGGTCTTCTTCTTGCCCTTTGTCCAAAGAGCAAGGTCCTCAACACCCGAAACTGACTGCTACTGTTGCTGTCCAGAAGCCTCGGCTGCAAGCCTAATCTCCTCCTGGACGAAGTCATCCCACATCCTCTCCCATGTAGTCATAACCTCCCTAGCAACAATGCCGCGTACGAATGGACCCCAAGGTTTGGTGAAGCCATTCATAGATGTCCTCACCAAAGGTTTAGGGTTCACCACCTCTCCGACGGCTCCAAGCTCGTCTCTGATCTGGGTGTATCTACCAAGTAATGAAGTAACTAACTCATCCTCGAGCATGCAAATGCTCCTCAGTCGATCATGAAGAACCAACTTCCGGTTCTCATTAGAGCTCTCGTACAACTTGCATAGAGATGCCCACATCTCGTATGCACAAGTCTTCCCAGTCAAGTGGGGAATAATGTGATCTCTCACATCATCACAAATGATCCTCTTTGCTTTGTTGTTCCTCCTCCTGAACTCTGCCACCAAGACGGGAGCAGTGACAAGAATGGGAGGAACAACTTCCTAGACTATGTCCCATAGCTCGAGGTCCTCTAAGACAAAGACCATCATTGCCTTCCAAGGCGACCAATTGCTATCCCCGGCTAGCTTGTCCTCCACACGCATCTGAAATACTGACATGTCTGTCACACTGCACTCACTCTGATGCTCCCAATGCAAAGGAACGCTGCCACGCTGCCTCACTCCTGTCAACACAGGTGTGAAAAGAGGCAAGCGAAACCTCGACCTCACTCCTAATCAGTAGGTGTGAAAAGAGGTCGTACTCTACAACCTCACTTCTGTCCACGCATGTGTGAAAAGAGGCTGTCCACAAGTGTCAAAAATCAGCCCAACAAATGTGCCCACAACTGTCCACAAACACTGTCAACTAGCTGTCCAAAATCTGCCTGAGCTGTCCAACTGGCACTGAATGAGAGGTACCTTCAGATCTGAAGTTTACCCACTGTTTTGGACTGAAAACTTTCTGTCCAAAACAACCAACAAATCTGATATAGAACCTCGCCAAACTGCCCACAAAAGTGATCCCAAAATCAGCGAGTCTAAGCCACCTTTGGCTCTGATACCATGTAGAAATTCTGAGATCCTATGAGGCTGCCACCTAAGGTCTGTATTTGACCTTAGTATGGCTCTAAGTTTAAACTGTGTGACTGTCTTCTCTTGCTGTTTTAGGACAGCAAACAGTCACCCAACTTTCTTCTCAATATATTGATGGTTAAGTGCTCTTTTAAGGTGCCCTTGCAAGTGTTTTCTTTACACAATGTTAGCACATGCAATATAACTTAAAACACATAACACTACCTCTAGATCTTTTAACTTTAAAATGCTGATCTACACTTCTAAGCATGCATAAATTTGACACAGGTATTTTTGGTCAACATGACCCTCAATAAAACCCCCTTGGGGAAAACTAGTTTGGGATATATGTCTATATAATGGGGAAATAGATGGTGGAATAGAGAAAGTACAAAATATAGATGAACCTGTTACAATAGCAGCTTGTCTCAAGCTGAAGTACAAGTCCAAACCGAGCAAGAGTGCCCTAGCATGGTGCACCCCTCATAAATGCTGCCAAATTCACCAAAACTGCTATAGATGCCAACTGGAAGCTCTGATCTAGAAATCTGACAGGTGTAAGTGCTCCCCACTGATGATGCGCACTCCTCCTCAAGTGTGCCCTCCTCAGATCTGAAAGCTCCCCACTAAATAAACAAGGCCAATAGTTGAATGCCTCCCTCCATGAAAGGAAGCGCCCAAGCTCTAGCCTCCTCATGCATCAAATCTCATCTCAATGCTCCCTCTCTTCCTCTCCAAGTGAGCATAACAAGGAAAATGCGCGCCACCTCTATTAAATGTGCCTCTCCTCCATGTAGCATGCGTCCTCCAAGGAATGATGGCTAAACCTCCATGGATAACCTCTCCATGCAAGCTCAACCCAAGCAATGCTTCCTCCTCAAGCCAACAAGGGTTTTTACTCAAACCCTCATCAAGTGCGCCATCCTCTCCTTGAGAAATGCGGCCCTCCTCTTCTCCAAAACTCACAAGTGAAGAATGAATCTCAAAAATACACTATACCCTCCTTTAGCCTCCTTTGGCCAAGCCCTAATAGATCAATGGCCTAGATCCAATCTAGCCAAGTCTAATCAGTGGGTGAGATCTCATCCAAAAATCTCACTAAGGAAACCCACTTTCCTTAGTTGCTTTATGTCTATTAATTCACCCACATTGTGAATTAATTGTCACTTTAATGCTTAAGTGACATTTCACTTTTGACTAAAATCTCCTAAGTCAAAGTGAAATTAGAATCATAAAGTAAAGTACAAGGGTAATAGTCTCCCCCTTTGTGCTTAGAGACTCATAAGCACATGGGGACCACTTTCCAAGGTACCCAAATCTCAACAGTTTCAAGATCAAGGCGACCAACTCATCATCATACAAAGAATCAAGGAAGAAGTAAAGAATCAAACCAACTCATCATCATACAAATAGAAGGGACATAACTTAAGCAAAGGGGTTTCATTAATAAACAATAAGACAAAGTCAAAGGTTAAGTCCTTCTTTAATGGCAGTTTTGTCCACATGAGTCTCATGATATAACTTATAAGATTTTATCATCCCAGCATATGAGGAGGGTCAATGATGTGATCATGCCCTTCTTCTTAACTGCTCCTAGGTCACATGGACCATCCTGGGAGAGAAGAAGGTCACACATCATGTTGGCTTGGTACTTAACCAAGAAACTGTCTGGTTCTAGACCAGGATACCCCAGAACCCATCTGGGGGCGCCTGGAATATATCTAGGGGCTTAACCACCAAGGTACACAACCAAGGATCAATCCAAGCGCTGAGCAAGGATTCCCTAAAATACATCCAGGGGCCCTAGAATACATCTAGGGACTTATATCATCAAAATTGCTTGGTCCTTGACCAAGAACCCCAGAGATACACAGGGGGCTCAACTAGGGTCTTTTTCCATGGCTCTAACTGCTTGGTCCCAGACCAAGAACCCCAGGAGTGTATCGGGGGCCCTAAATCACAACTAAGGTCTTTGGCACCCTCTCGGAGAATGGCTCTTGCAGCTGCATTAATTTTAACAGTGTTGTTCCGCTGTTATTCTCTGCAATATTTCTGTTTTCATCTATTATAATAGATCTGGTACCTTACAAGTGGTATCAGAGCACTTTCCTTGGCAGAAAATTATGGGTTATTTTTTCAGGGTAGAGACGTATTCCAACATCTTAAAGCTACAAAGATCTATCGTTCGGCGCATGAATCCACGGTCGGGGAAGCATACACGTAGGAACTGCAAGTGGTACTTAAACGCACATTGTTGGCCACTCTTGTAACCCATGTTGGTACCCCTTCTAGTGCTAGCGCATCAGACAACCCCTGTATACAGATTGGCCTAGATATCCTGAAGCCCTCCATAGATAAACCAATTGGCCGCCTGACTGCTATAGTGCCACCGAGAACAACACTCGGGAAGATACTCTCTAGTACCTGGGTAGCCGGGTAGTACGGTTAAGGGCACAGTCTAGCCTCCTTAGTTGGTGCCCTGAGATATTGGGCCGAGTATTACTGTTGGACCCCGCACATATATCAGAGAGCTATAGCACAGGGAAAACCCTTGTCTGTAGAAACTTTGAATACCCTAACCCTTGGGACAGAAACAAACACAGAACATACGATATCTATTGTCGTGTAACTTTACCTCCTGCATTCTGGTTGCGAAATTACTACACATTTTTTCCTGTTAAGAATTTGGGCCTTTCAACACTACAATATTCTTCAGATTGAAGTATAAATCTGTAGGAGTAAAAAATGAGTATAGTGGTCCCGCCAACACTTATTTGGGACCTATCCCATTGGATTCCTCTCTTTGCTCTGATTCTCGTGGTACCTATCATTTTTAATACAATTTTTTTTTGTGGACCGACCCCTTTTTCGACACCCTTATTTGGCCCCTATCCCATTGGATTCTCCTTTTCGCCCCGATCGCAGTGGTACCTATCACTTGACACCATTCTTTTCAGTGGTCCCACCCACCCCTCTCGCCCCCCTGCTTCCCCTCTATCCCATTTGCTTGACCATTTTTCCCAATGGCCACCACCCGCGCCCAAGAATTCAATGCATTGGTTGTTGACAACCTCCAGAACAAGGAGGACATCAAGAATATCAATGCGAACATTAGCTTGCTCAATTCTGCGGTTCAAATCCTCCAGGACCAATGTGTCCACATCAAAGACATCAAAGCCACACTTGACCAATTGATGGGCCGTTCCCGAACACTTCCTCTTCTGAACAACCATCCTATCAGGAAGACCATGACTCTTCCCATTACCAAGGTCCTCATACTACCCATCTTCCTCGAGACCTACACCTTCCCAGCATTGAGGTGGACAAATTTGATGGCTTGGATCCCACAAGCTGGGTCACTCAAATGGAACATTATTTCTCTTTGCATGGCATTACTGATGATTTAGCCAAGCTTCGTTATGGTATCCTACATATGGATCCGAAACGCTGGCAATGGTGGCAATGTCATAAAAAGGCACGCCAAGGGTATGTTGCTTGGACACCGTTTGTTGCAGAGCTTTATGATCGCTTATGACCGCTTTGACCAAGTTGAAGCAGTCTGGAACAATGGAAGACTTTATCGCAGCATTTGAGCACTTTCAGAACGGAGGGCATGTTAGACGCTTTCTTTAGGGAATGCTTTATCAGTGGCCTAAAAGATGAAATCTGTGCCCATGTTCTCATGCAATGCCCTCAGACTTGTTTGGAAGCTATTAAACGAGCCAAGGAAGCACAACAGGTTGTCTCCTCCTAGATCCACAAACCATCCTTTCCTCCACGCCCTAAACTCACCAATTCCACTCTTCCTGCAACTCCGCTCAAGATCTAGAAATTAACCAGGGCCGAAATGGTTGAACGCCAACTCAAGGGTCTTTGTTATAATTGTGGTGAAAAATATTTTCCAAGGCACAAGTGCAAGGAACAAAAGCTTTTTATGGCCATGACTGGGGATGTTTCTGAAGAAGAGGCCATTGTTTCACCTGTGGATGAGCTACCACCACCATCTGATCTGACCCCACCCTCTGATCCACCAGAAGTTGAACCGGTGATTTCACTTAATGCCTTCACTGACTTCTCTGCTCCCCAAACCCTCAAATTAATTGGTTACATTAGAAATAGGAAAGTCACCATCCTTTTGGACAATGGTAGCACCCATAATTTTATTCATCGCCGCATTGCCCAAGAAGTCAATTGTTACATCCATACTGTCATCAATTTTCAAATCATGATTGCTAATGGAGGTTCAATGAAATGTGGGGGACGTTGTGAAAATGTGCGGCTCCAAATTGGTTAGTATTAACTGAAATTCCATTTGTTTGCTATAGACATGGGTGGTTGTGACATTGTTCTTGGTGCCGAATAGTTACGCACTCTCAGCCCCATTCTCATGGATTTTAAGGACTTAACCATGCAGTTCCAACAGGAGGGACAACAGTATAAGTTTCAAGGCATCACAACAGGCTCCCCTGAGATCATCAATTCCCATCGCATGTAAAAGCTCCTAAAAAAGGGTCATTTTGGCATTATTTCCCAACTCCACTCCATTCATGCTATTGAGACACCCTCTGTGCATCCCGACCTCCCATCTATCTTCTCCCGCCACCAAGTTGTTTTTACCACTCCCAAAGAACTTCCCCCTTCCCGTGGAGTCCATTATCATTCCATTCCTCTCATACCGGGCAATCTTCCTCCCAATGTTCGCCTTTATTGTCTTCCCTTTGCCCAGAAGAAAGAAATTGAGAAAATTGTTCATGAATTGCTAGAAGCGGGTGTTATCTGTCTTAGTACCAGCCCCTATTCTTCCCCCGTGGTCATGGTACTCAAGAAAGAGGGTACTTGGCGCACGTGTCCTGATTTTTGCATCCTCAACAAACTCACAATCAAAGACAAATTCCCCATTCCTGTCATTGATGACCTCTTGGATGAATTGCGTGGTGCTCAATACTTCACCAAACTTGATCTACATTCTGGCTGCTACCAAATCCATATGAAAGAAGAAGACATTCCCAAGACTGCATTTCGAACTCTCATGCGGGTTACTATGAGTTCTTGGTAATGCCCTTTGGCCTGTGTAATGATCCCTCCACTTTCCAAAGTCTTATGAATCATGTCTTCCGTCCTTTTCTCTGTCATTTTGTCTTAGTTTTCTTTGATGATATTCTCATCTATAGTAAAACTTGGACATCCCATCTCTCCCATGTCGATCAAGTTCTCCATCTACTCTCTAAGCACCAACTTTTCCTCAAACAATCTAAATGTGCCTTTGGAGCCTCAAAAGTGGAGTACTTGGGTCATATTGTCGGCAAGGATTGTGTATGGGTGGTTCATAAGAAAATTGAAGCTATGCAGGATTGGCGTCGCCCTAAAACTCTTAAGAGCTTGCATGGTTTTCTGGGTTTAACGGGCTATTATTGGATGTTTATTCAGAATTATGGCAAACTTGCAGCTCTACTCACTGCTCTCCTTAAAAATAATGCTTTCACTTGGACTCCAACTGTTGATCTCTCCTTCCATGCCTTGAAAGATTCTATGTGCTCGACCCCTTTCTTAGCACTTCCAGACTTCACAAAGACTTTCGTACTGGAATGGGATGCTTCCGGGAAAGGAATTGGGGTCGTCCTCATGCAAGATGGCAGGCCTTTGGCCTTCATTAGCAAACAACTTTCAGAGAGACATTTGGGCCAATCCATTTATGAAAAGGAAATGTTAGCTATTTTGCTTGCTGTGGATCTCTGACATCCTTATTTATTGGGACAACGCTTCCAAATTAAAACTTATCATGAGAGTCTCAAGTATTTTCTGGAACAACAAATTTCATCATCAGAGCAACAAAAATGAGTGACCAAGCTATTTGGCTATGATTATGAGATCATTTACAAGAAGGGAAAGGAAAATGTAGTTGTAGATGCTCTTTCCTGGAAGTATGAAGAAGACAGGTCCCTTTTCTCCCTCTCCTTCATTGTACCAGACTGGCTCCAACCTGTTCGTCAGGAATGGCTGCAAGACCCCAAAATTTCTAGCATGATCCACCAATTGCAATACAATTCTCCAGCTTCTCCAGGGTACTCTTGGCACAATGAAGAGCTTCGCTACAAAGGCCGTTTGTATTTATGTAAACAATCACAACTTAAATCCACGGTGCTTCTTGAACTTCATGCTTCCCCTGCGGCTAGGCATTCAAGGTTTACCAAAACCTATGAACGGGTCAAACGTTCTTTTTTCTGGGATGGTATGAAACAGGACGTTCGCACCTTTGTGGCTGAATGTGAGGTTTGTCAACGCAACAAGGGAGAAAGAGTCAAAGCTTCGGGCACACTCCAACCACTTTCGATTCCCCCTGCTATTTGGAGAGATATTTCTATGGATTTCATTGTTGTCTTACCTAAATTAGACAATAAGTCAGTCATCATGGTGGTCATCGATCATCTTTCCAAATATGCTCATTTTTGTGCTCTTCAACACCCATTCACAACATCCACAGTGGCTCAAATCTTTATGGATAATATCTTCAAGCTTCATGGCATGCCTCATTCTATTGTCTCTGACAGAGATCCCACTTTCACCAACAATTTTTATCAAGAATTGTTCAAGCTACAGGGCACCCAATTGCATCTCAACACTGCCTTTCATCCAGACAGATGGCCAAACTGAAGTTGTCAACAAGTGTTTGGAAACATATTTGAGGTGTTTTGCATCTGAGAGGCAAAATCGGTGGGCTTGGTGGTTACCCCTAGCTGAATGGTGGTACAACACATCTTACCATACATCTACTCGCATATATGGCCAAAATCCACCATCGGTTCTCTCATAAATGCCAGGGGTTTCGAAGGTTCAGGAGGTTGAAAAAAATCTTACAGTCCGAGAGGCTATTCTTCATGCCCTCAAAGACAATTTGGTCACGGCTTAGAATTGCATGAAGTAACAAGCAAATCAAGGTTGTTCTGAACGTCAATTTGTTGAAGGGGACCATGTGTTTCTTCGATTGCAACCTTATAAGCAGACTTCACTCAAAGCTGAACATTGTTAGAAACTTGCTCCCAAATTTTGTGGTCCTTATATCGTGCTCAAGCGAGTGGGCTCAGTGGCCTACCAGTTAGCTCTACGCAGTCATTCTAAGCTCCATCCTGCTTTTCATGTCTCCTTCTTAAAGAAGGTGATTGGAACTAAGTGCCGAACTCAAACAGGTCTCGTTGAGTTGGATGAAGAAGGTTCCATCTGGTGTAGCCACAAGCAGTCTTGGACCAGTGAGAGTGTCATCTCCGTTAGCACACCATCAAGGAAGTGTTAGTTCAATGGAAAGATACAACTCCAGGAGATGCCACCTGGTAGCCGACCACCATTCTACAACAATTTCCTCATCTCAAGCCTTGAGGACAAGGTTGTTCTTCAAGGGGGAGGGCATGTTAGGGACCTAACCTCCCCAACCCCTCATGTAGGTAAAATAATATATTTCCATGTAATAAAGGTCGATATTAATAAGGCCTAGCAATAAGGAAGAATTAGTCAAATGTAAGAAGACCTAATAGAAGCTTCTGCTTCTAGAAGGATTTTCCTCTAGATTGTTCTTTTAGGTAGATGGATTTAGTGTAAATAGGAGTAGAGGGTATGAGAAGTTTAGTCTTTAGAATTATTGTAATAGAGTGTTGCTTTGTTGGAGGTTGCCCCCTTGAAGAGGCAAGTGAACATTGTTTCCTATCAATAAAGGTATTATTTTGGTGTTGTGGTTTCATCTATTGTGTTGTTTCGCTGTTATTCTCTGCAATATTTCTGTTTTCAGTTATTATAATAGATCTGGTACCTTACATAATTAATGCCTCTATTACCTCCCAGGTTCTCACTTGGTGCAAAATTCCCTAAGCACACATTGTGAAACCCCAAGGGCAACTTAGGAAAACTACCCACTGTCACCTCAGTAGTCTTGCCTTTCTCACCTTAGGCTAGAAGGGTTCTAGTCAAGGGGGGATTCCCTATGGTTAACTAAGCTCAATGTGTGGGAGCAAGAGAGAGCTTAGAGAACATAAATAATTTTGAGAATTTATATTTTTAGGTGGTGGATGAAAGGGAAGATCAGTGCCTTATTTTGCTTGGGCTATGGGGTCATGCATGCATCTTCAAAGGGCTATTCTTTAAGAGATTTAGGGGCTGGTTTTGGCTGTAAAATACAAGCCTCCGACAACCCTAGATTTGGAAAACAAGATATTACAAGTTGATGGAAGGGAAGGGACTCTATGGTGAGCTCCACAACCAATTCAATATAGAAGTGGCCTTATCTAAAGATCCAAACTATGCATTCACTCACAAAAGGACATCTAGGGCATGGGTTTCATCTCTTTAAGATAAAGTGACAGAGGTTTCAATTACCTCTTCCAATGTTGCAAGGATGCTCCTCTATGGCTCCCAAATTGACTTTGACAATCCAAACCTGCAATAAAGAGCTACCAATACCAAGAATCTTTGCCACACATAAACAAAGTTGTACATACATTCAACAATAACTTAGACAAAAGATAAAGCGACTTTATTCCAAAGATTTGAAGCTCTTTCACTCACACTTTACAAATGTAGAGAGCAAACCCTTATATAAGTTTAAGCTCAAGTCTCTTTTACAACAAAATAATATTTTCCTTATTTTGTTCTCCAAGGAAAATATTAGAAAATGCTAAAAATATTTACAATAATAGCCTAAGTGGGCGAATTAGGACAAAAGGCCCAAAGAAAATACTAAATACAAGCTTCTAGATGAATGTGATGCCACATGTTATCTTCCTCAATCTTCTAGCTAATGCAAGGTGAAATCCAAGTGCCATTTGCTGCCTCCATTTGTAAGGGTGCTCCTCAATAAATAACAACCTCCAAAATAATAATAAAATGTCAAGTCAAAGAGGGAGGGCGCATCTCCAAAATAATGCATGAATACCTTGTGTATAACTCCATGATGAGGGCACTCTTCAATGCAAGTGTACAAGTGCCAAGTGTCTGGATTAAGGTGCTTCTTCTAGAAGCTTTTTGACCAAGAACAAGTAAAATATCTCCTTTATCAAGTGTACCCTTGGTTTTTGTGCTTTATAGACCCCTTTTACAATAAAATATATCTTTATCTAGTATGCCCTTGGTACTTGTGTCTTGTTGACCAATTTGACTAGATAATAATAATAATAAAATAACCCTTCAAGAAGTGTGCCTTATGTCCACATAAGAACTACTATCATAATAAAATATTCATGCATGCATGTACCATTGAAAGAAGTTGGTGGTGTGCCCTTTGACCATGTCAACCATGAAGCAACCACTAGAGGAAGTGCAACTTAGGTATTTGTACAAATGGGTCCACATCAAAATCATCTTATCTCCTTAAATGATGTGCAAGTGTACCTCCTTTGACCAAGTCAAATCAACTACTAGTCACTTCACAATGTGTACAAGGTGTGAACAAGTCCATGCATAGTGTAAATGGAACCTTCTAGAGGGGCGCGCCATCTAGTGGCCTAGAAAAGTGTGCGTATGTGTGAATGGTCGAGTTGATGAAGTGGATGGGTGAGGTCGATGGGCAAAACCCTAGTGTGCATGCATAGTAAAACCTCTAGTCAACAACTTCCTCAAAACTTGTGCCAAAGGATAAGGATATGACATGGGTTGAGTTGGCATGTGTGAACAAGGCTAAGATGAGGTACAATGAATTGGCTTTTTTATGGCTTGCCTCAACATGTGTGCCAAAGGGGGAGCACCTAGCCTCATGTGTACACCCCATGGACATAAAATTGCATTCCCTAATGGTAAGTCAACAATAAAACTTAGGGAATAAGCCATAATAAAGAATTCTAACATTAAAGTACCAATAGGCCAATAATTAGGCACCCAACCTAAGGTTTTAGGATTTAATTAAAATATCCTAAACTAGTTAGGTGTGTTCACACTAGAAGAAGTGGAAATATGAGAAATGAGGGATTATTATGAAATGAAACTTAGGGAATTATAGGCAAATGATGTCATGCATCTTCTACGTGATGGAGATAAAGTGAAATGTAAATGTAATGTGGATTTTACCTAGGTGAAAAGTAGAGATGTGATGCGATACACAAACTACCTAGGCAAAGGGTGAAAATATGCTTGCAACAAACAAATTACCTAGGTAAAATTATGGAAATGTTATGGAACATGAATGAAACTAGGAAAACACTAGGAAAGTATATCACCATGCTAGAGGACACTCACGACTAGGACATGAACTAACCATGCAACACAAAGTGAAAGTAACTAGAACATGATTAGGTGACCACAATAAAATTGGTCCACGAAGAGCAAGATGCACAATTGAAGTAGCTTCTACGAACATTCCAACCTTATGGAAGGCTAGAATCATCATATCACCTTGCAAAAAATCTGAATCATGTGATTAAAATCACAAGTTTACCCCTCATGCAATATGAGGGGTAACAACCTCATTAAGGCATAACATGTCTTCACCCCCTTTAT
This sequence comes from Picea mariana, assembly GCA_032191745.1. Lineage (NCBI taxonomy): Eukaryota > Viridiplantae > Streptophyta > Pinopsida > Pinales > Pinaceae > Picea > Picea mariana. Next base: position 108,736 of record JASDQU010102868.1, on the reverse strand, counting down.
TAATGTTATTTGACACTTCATTCATAAATGCTAATCCCATGATACTTTTTTGCCTAGTATTTACCATTAGCACATGGTACTAACATTTGATCTGTTAATAGACAATTATAATAGATCTGACCATTATACTACATAAATTCTTTTAGTTAGTGCAGTCCCCATTGACAATATGTTTCTTATTTCATATTATTTTAATTTGCTATTCATTCCACAATTCCCATTTTCCTTATTGCCATTACCTCGCATATTTTAGGGCTAGTTTGCTAATCAACTAAGAAGGGCTTAAAAATATCAGTTGTGTTTTAGTTTTCATATTTGGAAGATTAGCTTATATGACTGCAAGTTTTAAAACCTTATGACATTGTGTTATCACATATTCTTGCAGGGGGGAGTTTTTCCTTTGGATTTGGCCCTTGGGTGACAAAATGCGAAAGAAGGGGGCTTAAAAACCCACAAATGTGTGTTATCCAAAGTCGGGGCAGGTTGTGGCAGATTCTAAGGTTGGCAGGCAGTTAAGCTTGGCAATAGCGCTAAATCTAGCAGGTGCACCCAGATCACAGACCGCGTCCAGATCAACGACCATGCTTCATTGTGGGGACACAACTTGCTCGATCGATAAAATTATTGAGCGGTCCCGCAATTGAAACCATGGTTAGGCGAAAGTGATACGTGGTAGAAGGCGGTGGATTGCGGGCCCAAAAGCAGTGTGAGTTCAAACCACTTTTGGGGGCCCCGCAATCACGTGCTCATATAACATCCTATCCAAGAGCAGCGCATGGCCATCGCTCACTCGTTGGGGCATGCGAGTTTTCGCCAAGCACCTCGCTCCACATCACCCCTGTGCATACGCTATCAGACTGCCACCTGCACAACGCGCATTGGTCACAAACAAAGACCATTCATGGCCTCGAGGAGTTAGGATGGACTCGTAGAAGTCATTGGCACCGTCTGAGAACAATTATGGGTGTCAGGCCCAGTCCTAATCCCAATGAAGACAATTATTGAAGATTTTGGGCAGCAGTTGAGACCTCACCTCATCCCATAAATGGAAAACGTTGCAGAGAGCAGCCATGAAGGCACACTTACGATCCGAATCTTCCTTATGGGCAATTTTTCTTGTAAAGCACATAACTATGCCTGGCTTGCGTCTGACATCATGAAGTCTGCACAACTTGATAGAGTGGGCTCCGACTGAAGGCTTTGAAGACAGTGATCTGATCACATTCCTGGTGGTTGCAGCATTTTAGTATATATAGGTAGTTTTGATATTTTGTTAAGGTCGAATGGTTGAGCTAGGCTCCCTGCTATTGTAATATTTTTATGAAGAACACTGGTTCTTTGGTTATGTATATTTGTTTGAGACATCTTGGTTAATCTAAGTCAGCTTTCTTGCTCCATCTTATTTGCCTCTGATACTGAGAGAGTTCATGAATGACTGATTCACATGAATTGTTGTAACTGTATTATGATGAATGTTTTGATTATAGTGCTGTTATAATTTCTTTCAGTTTCCTTGAAATTTGAATTCAAGAGGATCTTGTGTTTTAGTTTTTCCTCCTTAGGCTGCTTGAAGACCTGATGTCCATAGCAGACCTCTACACTCTCCTCTCCAAAGTCTTCCCTCTTTTCACCCTTACTCCAACTTACTGACTGAAGTTGATTTCAGACCTCAAATGCTTGTGCATGCTAGTCCAAATTTTTGAGTTAGAACGTTATTATCATTGAGTCTGCGCCCATTTGACCTCTTTAAAACCAACCTGCGACATATAAACTAATGGGTACTGGGCTTACCTTCAACGCAATTTGAAGGTGACTTCTAGTGCTAACATTTCTGGCGTCGTTGTTGGGGAACGAATTGAAGATTTTTCCCTGGGATTGAACGACAAAGTTTACTGCTTCTGAAGGTGCATTAGAACTCAGTACATCAAAGATTGCAACCGTGCACCTGGCGACTTCACTGTTTCGGTCATGGCTTCCAGAGGCAGACCCACACAGTTGCCTCAGGCTACACCTGAAACTTACCCAGAGAGGATTATCAAGAAAGGAAAGCTTTCTCATGAAGGCTTTAGCTGCTGGCCCAGATTAAAAAACTCTCTGGAAGAACGATAATGACAAGATCTGGTTTTTGATGGTGAACAAAGACCAAACACCTTCAAACTGCATATCATTCACTTGGCGACTCTATGGTTAAAGGATCGATTGGCAACTCCACTGGTTTGAAATGGACAAAATTCTGGCTCGAAGGTTTGCTCCTTTTAATTTCTCCTCTGTTCCTGGTTTTCCAAATGTTGTTCCTATTATGGATGAATGGGGTGATTTTTTGCCCATATTTAAAGAGCGTAAAGAGGACAACCTTGCAGAGCATCTCCGTGAGTTTCATGAACTCGTGCATCAATGGGAGATACATCACGAGGATGTATTATTAAAGA
>JASDQU010102868.1:86893-106207 GCA_032191745.1 Picea mariana | reverse complement strand
TGTTCTCTAGACTATCATTGCTCAGATCTATATCAGATCCATAGATTAGATCTGTTTTAGTTTAGATCTATATCTTTAATTAGATCTGTTTAGATCTATATCAGATCTATTAATTAGATCTGTTCTTTCGTTTAGATCAGAACTAGTGTTTGTTTTTTGTCTAGATCTAATCATAGGATCTTGCTTTCTAAGAAATTGAGTTTAGTTGAATCTAATTACTGCCAGTTTAGATCTGAGTGTTGTACACACTCAGAATTTATTTAAAGATTCAAATCCATATTGCTGTTCTTGCTCTGATCTGATTTTCTATGTACAGCAGTTCAATATTGTAGTTTAATGTTTTTCTATCTAACTGAAATTTAAAAGACAGTAATTTTCTGCCCTACTTCCCTAATTTTAACATGAATGAAATGGCCTGCTTGCACAGGTGAGATGGCCCATGAACGGCCCGCTTGCCCAGGTGAGGTGTGGCCTGTGAGGGGTAAAACATGTTTCTGGGGGATTTGAACCTTGATTGGCGCACTGGGGGTATGAAACATATCTGCTTTTACCCACTAACCATGACCCCTTTTGACAATCTGCCAACTTGTGAGAAAAGACAAAGTCAACCAGGGATCAGCCAATAGGTCAGCAATTGCTTTTGGAATCTATTCTCTTGAAAGTTTAATATAAAACTTCTGCTGGCCTGATAATACATTGGAAGAGATATTTGGTATTAGTTCTGCATCCTCCCTACTTACTAATAGGAAGAGAGAAGTCTATGAGTGGTATGTTTTTTTCATCACCCCAAAAGAGAGGTGTGAAGTTTGAACAGCATGAGCCATCACTTTTATAAATTCAAATGTATCTTTCTGGTATTGCCTTAGGTAAAATGTTGCCCAAATCTTCCCCTCTCCCTATTGATTAGAGCATTCAAGGTTGTTTGGTTTCCCTCTGGCCGAGGTAATCAAGTAAATCAAATTTGCATAACTTTCTGTCTGCCTTCAATTATTTTTAGCTGATTTTAACTTTTAGCTATTTCCGCTGACAATGCATTTCTATTTGCAGTTATCACTTGGATGGGCAAAGCAGGACTTTAGTGAGACTGTTCTCTAATTCTATCCTGTTTTTTTTGTCTTCCCTATTATATATTTAAGTTTTAAAAATTAAGGTTGATCCTCTAATCAATTGCCCCAGCTTCAAAACATATTGAGAATGCCTGTCTGCTTAACAGAATACATAACCTATAATTAGATAAATCTGTTCAGAATTGGCTGTTATAGCTACAGAAGTATTGTGGTTAACATACCTATAAATTTCAATGATGCAGATATAGGAATATTACTTTTCAAGAAGCTTAGAAATCTTTTTAACCCAGAAAACAAAATCGACTATTATAATATTATTTCAATTTTTTAAAACATTTATTTTTGGCTTTTGCTGCATTTTCAACTTATCTTCTTGGGCTTAAATGGAACAACAAAGTCAGTCAAAATTTAATATTTCATAACACAATATATATATACACAGTTTTTAGTCACTTCAATCCCATGGGGAAAACACTGGTTCTAAATGCAAATATTACATAGGGGCCAATTCACTTGGATCTCAGTGGCCAGGAAACGGTGGCCTTAATACCGTTGTTTGCTTGGTTTCCAGCATTTTGCATTCTAACCGCAGATAATCTCCTAGTCCCTATGTATATAAACCTTGGATTTTTGAACTTCCTTTTTTTACTATCTGGAGTTTTGGTTAAGAATTGTTTGACCATTTGATGATACCATTACATTGTTATTTTGTTGGTTAAGAATTAGATTCCCCAGCTCAAAATAAAAAATAGTGCTGTATAGTTGTAATGGAGTGAGTTATCACAGAATAAACTTGCAAATGATTTAGAGTAGATTTTTTGAAAGGACACATGCTGGAAATACAAGAAAATCAGAGGAAATGATTGAAAGGTAGCATACAGGACGTTGTGATGATATATTTGTCAGTATTAAAAGAAAATGTACTCATTCTCTTGTCTTTCTTTTGCTCTTCCAGAATGGCATTCCGGTATTTTGTCCAGGTTTAACTGATGGTTCCTTGGGAGATATGCTATACTTCCACTCTTTCCGTAGTCCAGGGCTTGTTGTTGACATTGTCCAAGGTAAGATACTATGAAAAGGTGCTTGATGTAAAGTCAACTTACTATTATTGACATTGCCCAAGGTAAAATGTTAATAATAAAAGTGCTTAATGCTGAGCCGACATACTATTAATCTGTTTCTCTTCATAGTGGATAAAATTATAGTAGTTTGGCATGCAATTTGTCAATCAGAATCACAAAATAAAGGGAATACAAGTCTAATGCCAACAGTTATTGGAATATATCTAAGACTATTAAGAAATCGATCTTTAGGAGTTTGTTGAAACTTTTGTTAAGTTTTTTTATGTTAAATTTCATATATGGGTGCATACACAGAATAACACAATAATATGGAGAGAATAGTAGATGTCACATATATTTATAATACGCCGGTACCCACAATTTCATGTATGGCTTGTTTATTTAATCACCTCTTATAATATCAAAATATAGCATGCCGCTTTTCTTTACCAATACGAGAAGATGGAGAGTTAGGAAGGAGAAGGACCTCTCATCTCCTTCCACCCGTTTGATATTGACATGAAACCCTAGGGTTTCACCCTCTAGATGCAAAAAACTAGGAGATGGTGGTTGGACATGGCCAGGAGGTCCCTCGGCGGGGCTAGAGTGGAGAGTCGAGGTGGTTCTCTTGTGGATAGCTTGGTCGGTTTGTGTGTGGTGGCCTAGGGTTTTGATGATGACTCTTTGCACGGTTCCTTCACTATGTTACTTTGCTATATGCTTTCGGCTATGTGGATGCATAGTGTGGTCGCCTTGCTTTTTTTTGCGTTGTGTGATTAATGCTAATTGTGGATGGTGGGGAGGTTCTTAGTGGCCTATTTTGGCCTAGGTGTTTGCTCGTGTTGGTGTCTTATGTATGGTTGTCGAAGTCATGGTACGTGACTTGAGATGTTTGTTCACTTGCATGCTCTATAGAGGGATTGGTTTTGGACTGGAGTTGTTTGGATAGACTTGGTTGGGTCAGATCTATTGTTGGTGCTGGATCTATGTGGAAGGTGGTTTCATGACTTATGGTAGCATGAGTTGCAGCCTAGCTTGGCGTGTGGTTGTCCTCTCACCCTGCTCCTGATTTCCTTGCATGGTATGGTGACTAGGGTTCAGTAGGTCAAGTTTTTGGTTGTTTTATGTTTAATGTAGCCATGGAAGTGTGTCCTCCCTGCACATTTTGTCGATAGTCTATGGGGGATATAGTAGGTTCTTTGTTTGAACTTGGGCTCAAGCTTGTGGATATCTGCATATGCGACATTCTTTTTTTGTATACAGCTTTGTACTTTTTTCCTATTAATAGAGTATAAAGGAAGATTTTATTCAAAAAATATATAGCACCCTATGGTTGGTTAAACCATCTAACCCCTAACTTATCATAATATTAAAACATTCGCCACATTAGTCACATGTCACTTAACATATTAAGTGACTTACATATAATATTCAATATGTTATATTTGCATATTATATTCTAATACCCCTCCCCCCCAACATGAACATTACATTTGTAACATATTATTCACCCCACTATCACAAGACTCTAAGCTTTTATAACTCCAACCTTTTACAAAGATGAAAATATGACTGCATATTGGTCAACTCCCATCATCTAATCACTTGGCTAACAAGTTGTAGCTTTGCCTGTTTTCTAGAAGAAAAACCTTGATGCATGCTTTATCTTCAACTACTTCTCTAAAACCTCGGATTATCATCACTGCTCTCGAAGGGAGAACCACTATTGTTGCTTGTTGATGCAGGAGCATCATCGACCAAATGAAGATAACCCCTAGAAGTTCATGTAGAATGAGAATGAGAATGTGTTAGAGTGAAGATGTATTGATGATGTTGGTGACGTGGTAGTGGAGGAGAAAAAGGAAATTAGATGCCATAGAGGTCATAACGCAACGATATTGAGAGTAGTTATGGGCATATGAAAGGAAGACGAACAATTGTAGTGGTTGAAGGATTAGTCCGAGAGGTTGAAGGGCAACCGATGTCATTGAAGATGGTTAAAGATGAGGGAGAATGAATATAGGTGATCAAGGAGAAAAAGGGGAGTGCTTCAAAGAGAAGAAAAGCAACAAAGGTTGCCATGGCCTTCGGCCTTGTATCATAATGAAGTCTATGATTTAATGAGAAGGTTGAGTGCCTTATTGTAAAGATATTTTGTAGGATTGATAAGAGAGAAGATTGATCTTGATACATTGGTTTTTCTCTTTGAGGTTTCCACTTACAAACATTGTATTTATGTATGTTGAATGCTTTTCGTGTATTTGTACTAGTTATAGTTATATTTCTAAGTAGTTGATTGAATGTAATAGTGTAGAACATGTGACTTTGACTTGTAGGGTAACCTATTTCTCTCTACATCAAGCAGTATCTGTTACCACCGAAACTAGCAGCCCTGGGGGGATGCTAGGGGGATATCATGATACGGGAAATGCACCACTGTCACCTCAGTACAATCTCCCCTTCACTTTTGGCCAGATCCCCTTCCTTGAGATTGTTCTTGGAGTGAGCGTCACTCCTTGAATGCTCCCCACAAGGACAAGGAGTGCTATTTTTGAGAAGGGAGCGCTGCCTCCGAACCCCTGCGCATAAATTTCTATTAAATCTGAAAAATAGAAAGCAAAGCTACAGCTCCAAACTCAAAATCTCGAACCATAAAATTGTGCACCCTGCTTCTCCTTTATAGACTAGGAAGAAGAGTGGTACAATGAATCTAGACACATGCACAACAATGCTTAGACTGAATAAGAAATTCTAGTGTGTCTGGCTGCATGGATAACCAAGCCAAAAAGGGAAGTTTTCTCTCTTAGATATCTGCACCCTTCATTATGCTGGGAGTTCTCGTGCATGAGCGCCCCTACTATCTTAGGGATCTGTGCCCTCTACTTGTGCATGCAAAACTAATTATGGAAAAAACCTGAATTAGAAGTGAACCACTGAAATTAGAAAAAAAATCTAAAAACAAAAATATACCAAAGATGGGCACATGCATGTGCATCCATTTTCTCTCTCAATTAAGACTAGTGCACTCTCATCGATGCTTGTATGGATGCTGAAGAAAAGGTGCACTATTGCTGTAGGGAACTATTGTGTTGAAGGAAAATGAGCTGTGCTGGAATACTGTCCGAGCTACACATGTAAACTACTGATTTTCTTAAACTTATTGTGCATGTGCATAATTTAAGATAACCATGTGCACATTCCAGAATTATCATGTGCATCTTATTCATGAGGTAAGTTTAACATTTTCATTGATTAAATGCATTTAGGTGCGAGCACACATTATGTGGCATCTCTGCCTTGCTTGTATCTACCAGCATTTAATGTGATCCCATCCCAAAATTACTGTAAATAGGGATGCTTGTAACCATTTTGTTCAGAGGTTAAGAGAGTAATATAGCAAACTTATTGTGCATCATTTGTATGTTTGTTGCTCTTGTATGGAGGTTAGCTAGTTAGCTAGTTTTGGTTCTGCTGGAGTCCTGTCGACTTCCGTGAGTTTCTGAAACGTGGGAGCGTTGGGAGCAGGGATATGAGTATCCAGACCTCTAGAAGTATTGCCCAAATTTATAGGAAATGCCAGGTTGGGAGTGGCAATAATATATATATATATATATATATATATAAACTATGAATCTATAGTACATACTACAAACTTTTAAGTTATATTAATATAATGTCTATTTTAATAATAAAAGCTCTACTCATATATAATATACCTTACAATAATTATTAAATATATTAAAATTTAAAATGTATTATTTAATTATAAATTATTAATTAATATACAATAAGACATATATATATATATATATATATATATATATATGGTAGAAACTTAAAAACATGGCCAAAATATGGATTCAAGCTGAGAGCAGCTAGATGTATCCATTGATTTGTTGACACGTGCCTCTCTTTGTTCGCCTTTTGGGCTTGAAATCCTGCACAAACCAATGGATGTAAACAGTCAGTTTTAAAAGATACTATGTCAGGCGCCAACTGCATATAACTCTTCTATTCAAATTGGTAGAAACACCTGCCTGAAGAAGCATGAATGCATAAACCTAATCTGCCCCTCTTCTCCCAGTGTTCAAAGATTGTAACTTGAGTTACCTTTGCAAGGAGATTTGGTCTCATATGTGGGTTGACCATACTGTTAGAAAGTAATGGATGTGCTCGTTTAACCATAGACAATATAGCAATATTGTCACCCAACCATAGGCCGAAGCCACCCCCAAGCACCTTAACCTTGACAGAGAATGATTCCGGAAGCAAACCAATAGCCAACCAAGGCTAATGCATAAAGATAACCAATACTGATCATAAAGTCCAACCATAACCAACAGAAAGTCCGAGCCTAAACCAGGAAACTAGATTGCGGCAGCTGTTGGCTGTAGCTGCTCCCCAGACTTGCGCACTAGTCCAGTTCCTGCTGTGCGCACTTCTTCCCAGCTGAAATTCTAAGCAGTGTGTATAAAATGAGGTCTAGCTACTTGTATTTATACTGTTTCCTGAGCTATCTGGGCCGACTTCTAATTCTGGATACTAAATACTTAATATTAATTATTTCCTTGAGCCGACTTGTCTTCTAGGGTTATGTTCAATGCTTTAGGGTTATTTCTTGCTTCTCGGAATATTTTATTCTCATCAAGGTTACACGTGGAGGTAAATACCTCCCGCAGCTACCATAATATCAACACTCCCTCCTAGCTAGGGAGGTATTGAAGGCAATGGTCTTGAGCACAAACATACCATTCAACCGGTAGCATCATCATAGTCGTACAGACTATCTCATGATTAGATCACGAGCACCATCATCACTATCAGTGTCATCTGACAACATCAACTGCATCATCTCTTGAAACCATACTCCATCTGAGTAATCAGACATGATGCTGAATAAGTCATTCACTCCAAAGAGTGATACAAGAACCGTTCTTCTAATCCGGGCATATGTCCTAGAAGAATAAATCTCCTGGACCATTTTCCATCTGGAGAATGTCTATCCATCAGTACACTGACCATCCATCTAGCTGATAATCATTTTCAACACTATCGATAGTCTTCATGGCAATCAAAACAATGTCATTCAATAGAACACAACTGTGTCTATCCATAGTAGTACACAACTACAATCCAGTGGTACACTACCACACCAAGTAGCACACATAGTCACAACCAGTGGAACACATCCACCACAGTAGCATACATCTACTATCTAGAGACATACAGTCTCCATAGCAATCATATCATCTGATATCAACCTGTACAGAAAAACAATGTCATGATATAAACTGAATCATTTAGGCCATTCTTCCACTCACATCTGTGAGATCTGGAAGAGCATCTGCCCTCAGAAAGTAAAACATCAGTCATGAGCTACTGGACTATTCTTCTCAAGCATGGAAGAATAACTGTCCTGATTTCTGAGCCTGGACCATTCACCTATCTGGGCCATTCCTCTAGTACTAAACAAAGTGCAACCTAGAGAGAATGAGTCTGCCCTTGGGAATGCTTGTCCCTGATTGCTGAACCTGGACCATTCCTTTGGCACCAAACAAAGTGTATCCTGGAGAGAATTAATCTGCACTAAAGAAAGTGTACCCTCGAGAGAATTAATCTGCCTTAGGGAATGATTGTCCGGACCATTTCCTAAGTAAATGACTGTCTTGCACCAACCTCCAAAACTGACCATTCTTCTAAACTGCTCACAACCATGAGCTTCGAAAGAATGACTGTCCGGCGAGGTAGACCAGTCTTCTTGACCACTACTGAGAGTGACTACCAAGAAGAAAGACTGTCCTAGACCATTCCCCCACACTGGCCACAAGGGGAATCACTGTCTATGGTACATCAACAATCCATCGAACCATTTTTATTACGAAAATGATCGTTTGACCTGGACCATTTTACGAACTGGAAAATGCCTGTCCGTCAGAAATCTCAAACCGCTTTCCAAACTGGAAAGGAACTGCTCATCTTGGACCATTTTTCGAACTGAAAAATCACTGTCCATAAATCAATAACACATCAGTGCTCCCTCCCAACCTGGGAGTCATCTCTTCCCTTTTCAATAAGGAAGTCGTCTCCACGAGCTCTAGCTTGTTTCTTGAGTACGCAAACTCTTTGATCTTGGACAAAGGCTTTACCAAAATATCTGCTCATCCGCTCATCTGTGGAGATATATTGGAGAACCACTTCTCTTTTCTGGACCTCATCACGGAGAATGTAATGCTTGATCCCAATGTACTCTATCTTTCTGGAACACTGGTTTTCTCTGAAGGCTTCATATAGCTCTGATCATTAAAATATATCATGGTTGAATTCAACACTTTTGTTTTCTGCTAGCTCATGACATTGTGGCAAGGCTCAAACTGGAACATATCCAAGTGTCACTTCTTCTGTCATCATGAGAGTTTGTCATGGATTAGCAATCCATCATCCTGGACTTCTGAGTAACCATTCTGATACAATATCTCTGTTATAGAAAGTTTTTCACCACGCTTCTACTGTGCATTGGAGGCTCTGCACCAAGTTGTTTGAATCCATACAAGATCTTCTTCCATCTGCATACAAGAGTCTCGTTCTAGTATACCTCAAAACCTTGAGGTTTCTCTACATACGCTTCTTTGTTCAATTACTCTGTTGAGGAGAACAGTCCTTACATTCATCTGATGTGAACTCCAACCCATGGATATTGCAGGAGATAAAATGGCTCAGGTATGTCTGGTTATTGGAACAAGCTATCATCATAGTCTTCTCCCTCCATCTGGGAGAACCTTTAGTTATGGATCTCGCAATGCTTCCATTCATAAGTCTTCCATACACTGTTCTTTATCACAACTTCTATTTCTTCTGCTTGATTGCTTCTAGAGGGTTCAGACCAAACTGGTAGTCTTGTGATTCTCGATATAATGACTGGTTGTTCTGGCTTTTCTTTCTCTCTTGGATTCTTCTTCATGTTTCTCTTTAGCTCTTGGGTCCATGGAGTTTTCCATAGATTCCATGCCCTGAAGATTCCGACTTCTTCCTTTCATCATAGGATCATGGATGTGGATGGACAACCGGGGATACTTTAAGGCCTCTTTTCGAAGAAAACTTCTTCTAAAGTCAAACTGAACACATACTGCTTTTCATGGCTGCTACCATTGATGGGAACATGGATAGATACTTCATAATCCTCAATGGATCATATTATTTAGGATTATCTCCCTCCTGATCCTTGCTTCATGCATGAATGCATGCTCTTCTTTTGGAATTATATAATCGACTCCCTTCATCTAAGAGAGTCCACGCTTCCGTTTACATCCTTATTGCCTTCTGCAAAGTGTCACAAGTCTTTTTCCAATTTCCTCTTGATTGCTGACTTCTTTCTGTTTTTATTCTTTTCAGGTTTCTTCAAGTTTGATTATGATTTCGGCTTATCTTGCAGTTGTTACTTATGTTAATAGCTTCCACATGAATTGTTACCAAGGGTTGTTGATGTACTTCATCTGTTCATGTGTATTGCCTGACTTGCAAACATCGTGATAGCAATCCTTATCTTGTTGTTCTTCCATAGGTATTGTTTCTCTTTGAACATCTTATCTTCTAAGAAATAGATATGCAAGATATGTACAATAACTATGTAAACATGGTATGTACAAGAATTATGAAGAATATTGTTACCTTGTCTTAGAAGAAGAAGTCTATTTTGTCCTGCTTGGTCTTCTTTGAGGGTTCCCTTTCTTCGGCAAATGATGCTTCGTGTGTTTCCTTCCTTTTCCTAACTTGGGACAATGATTCTTGTAGTGACCATATTTTCGACAATTGAAGCATTGTATTTTTGACATATCTTTCTCTTGATTTGGTTTCTTCCTGGAGCCAAACTTCTTTTTATTCCTGAAATTCTTGAACATTGCTGTGAAGGCTTGATCATCGTATTTCTTTTGGGGTTTGTCTTTTGCACTAATCCTTGATTCTTCTTGTGCACAACAAGTCCAAAGTTCTTCAAATGTAGGATACTCCTTCCTTGTGTTCATGCTTGCGGCAAATGCATCCCATGTCTTGGGAAGACCATTGAGTACTATATTTACCAGTTCCTTCTCTAAAATGATCTCTTCAATAACTTGTAGTTGATCTCTTAACTGAGAGATTCTCACAAAGTATGATGTTATGCTGTCATCATCATTCATTTTCATGTCACAGAGCCCATTCTTCAAACTCATTACCTATCCAATGTTTTTGACTGAGAAGAGGTTTGTTAGGGCATCATACATCTTCTTAGATGAGTCAAGATGGGAGATGTAGGGTATCAAGTGGTCTTTTATAGAGTCCACTATGATACTCATGGCATTGATGTCATTGTCTTTGAACTTCTGCATAACTACAACGTTCTGAGGTTCCTTCTCTTTTCCTTCTTCGAACTATGGTTCCATGATCTTTCCTTCACGATGTCCAACACTTTATTCTTGTCAAGGATGAGGTCAATCCTTGTCTTCCATGCTCTGAAGTTAGAAGCCCCTTCTAACTTGTTTTCTGACATCATAGAGTAAGTCATAACTGCTTTGACTTGGTCAACCCTTGATTTTGACCAAAAACTCAAACTTGACGTCTTAGCTTGCTGAGAGTACCAGGAGATGCGCCAGGCTAGGGTGCACTAGGCTATCCAGAAATTAGGTCAATCTCTTCACTTGAGGTGCCTCAACATGAGGGTTAGGGTTTCGTGGCTGCAACAAAAAAACTGGTTGCAACTGCAACTGTAATTGAGCAAATCCTCCCAATCTATCTTCCAGCGGCTATATTGTTTGAAGATAGTGTGGGCCCATAACATGTTAGAAAGTAATGGATGTGCTCGTTTAACCATAGACAATATAGCAATATTGTCACCCAACCATAGGCCGAAGCCACCCTCGAGCACCTTAACCTTGACAGAGAATGATTCCGGAAGCAAACCAATAGCCAACCAAGGCTAATGCATAAAGATAACCAATACTGATCAGAAAGTCCAACCATAACCAACAGAAAGTCCGAGCCTAAACCAGGAAACCAGATTGCGGTAGCTGTCGGCTGTAGCTGCTCCCCAGACTTGCGCACTAGCCGAGTTCCTGTAGTGCGCACTTCTTCCCAACCGAAATTCTGAGCAGTGTGTATAAAATGAGGTCTGTCTACTTGTATTTACACTGTTTCCTGAGTTGTCTGGGCCGACTTCTCATTTTGGAGACTAAATACTTAATATTAATTATTTCCTTGAGCCGACTTGTCTTCTAGGGTTATGTTCAATGCTTTAGGGTTACTTCTTGCTTCCCAGAATATTCTATTCTCGTCAGGGTTACACATGGAGGTAAATACCTCCCGCAGCTACCATAATATCAACACATACCACAAGAACTACTCGGCGGAATATTCTCCTCCTTTCGATCGAACTATCTCTTTGCAATGGAAGCTAGGGTTTCAATTAAAACCATGACAGCTCATGGACTAATCCCTTGTTGGAAATCTCCTCGTGCTGTCCAAAGAGAAAATTAAGGTTGCTGACTTAGGCCCAAATACTTGATGTTTATTTAATATTTTTTTAYTAGGAAAGTGCGTAGAAGCTCCTAGGCATAGGGTACTTCATGGGAATTGGGTTTGGAACAGCTGCTAGGCAATGGAAACASTCCCCAAAATTYTCRTACCTCTGGTWCTGCTCCATATGATTTTGGAGTGTTTCATACCTGCTTCAAAGCTACTGGSSRCAGGGAAGCTGTGGGTACAAGCTCTCCAATTCTAGGGATCAGTACCCATGCAAATAGAAAATAACATGGTATCAAAGCAGGAAGATTGGGAATCTGTGAAGAAGAAGACTCTCTTGTTCATGCTCTAGCTTTTCAAAATGCATACAAATTTTTATCAAGCTTGCTTAGTAGAAAAGCTGAAGGAATAGAAAGAAAGCCACTAAAAATCTAAGGATGAACCACCAAGGTTGAAGAAGGTCGCCATTGCTGCTTGTAATTTGAGTGAAGGTGTTGCCACAGAATGCCACGACAGAAGCTGCCTTAGCAAAGTTGCACAGTCTACCAAGCCGTCATTTGAAAGGTTTCTGTCACAACTTGCATGAGGAGAAGAGAAGACTTCAATTTCTGTGCATACACGAATTGCAAAGACAGTAGAAGAACTTCTGTGCATACAGAGGAAAATGCAGCAGGCAAAGGAAAGTGAGTCTGTGATAAACAAGAGACTGAAGAATTAATATGCAGAACAGTCATACAGAGATGTGTTTTTTCCTAGACGCTGAAGAATAACAGCTCCAACAAAGACAAAAACACCCAGGCAATGAGTTAATCTGGATATCATTCAGTGAAATAGAGGTAGAATAATTTCTATATTGCATTATCAGTGAGGAATGGTCCAGTTTTTTTCAGAAATAGAGACAGTTTTGTAAAAGAATTTACTCTCTCAAATTTAAACTTAAGTAGAAAAGGGAAAAATATACAAAGGTTTTTTCAGAAACTTCTTTATTGTTGCTCAGTTTCAGAAATCCTCAACAGAGATTCTTAACTAAGTATTTCAAGAGCGGAGAAACCAAAAAAAGGAAAGAGCACATTTTTCAAGACTGATCTTTTAGGTATTCTGTGGAGAGATACTGAGTTATTTAATTCCTAGAAGAAGAGGGGGCAGATATATAGGTTTCATACTTTCCTTCATTCCAGAAATCATCTGAAGAGAGATATTTTATTTTCATAATTTACACTATTTCAGCAAGATTAATTTTCAGCAGTTAGGGTTTCCAGTGTTTATTTTCAGCAGATGTAAGATTGACATGGATAAATCGTGTATCCAGAATATCTTCCTAGAGAACTAGGTGAGCACCCTGGCTAGGTACCTCAGTGACTTGGTAGATGGAGATATTTCCATAGGGACATTTGATGTTCAACCTTGTATCAGCATTTTTTGATGAAGCCTTTACCCTTGCGCCTGATCAGAACATAGGACAATAAAAACAGATGACACTTTCATGATTTTAGAGGTCCACACTTAGCAGACAAGGAAGGGATCAAGTGTAGGTGATGCTCAACATGGATTGTTGCCCAGATAGTTCGGGAGTTTTTGGATCTCGGGAATTATTCCTTAATAATGGGGTTATGGGACATGCATTTGGATTGCTGTCTAGTAATTTAATTTGGGAGATCTGTGATTCAGGAGTTCGGGGAGGTGGAATCCGGGAACTCCAGAATTCGACTTAGGAGCTACACCTTTATGAGGGTTAATGCAGCTTGATGGAGCCTTACTTAGTCCAAGCATTGTTTGTCAAACAGAAGCATCTAAAGAATGGTTTAATTTATGTTTTTAATTGTACTATAAGCTTTAAGAGGGAGTGTTAGAATATAAGGCTTACTTGATGTAATAAAGTCACATTCATATAAGTGACTAATAAAATGATAGATAATAATTAAATAAGGAAGTTACATTGTACTGGTGTCACAACTACCTAGCCATTGACATAAAAGGGGATCAACCTCTTTGTATCAAATGACTTCATTGTAATAAAAACATTTCATTTACATGAGTCTGTTCAGTCTGTTCTAATCATGTTTTCAAGCTTTCTTGTTTATTTAGATTGCACATCTAGGGCTTTATTGTCGTACACTGCCTTTTTCTTGACGGATTTCTCCTTCTTGGATTATTTTTCACACCTGCTGCATGAGTTATTTCTCCTGCTCACAGTCTGAGTCTCCCACTAAAATCTATTATTTGAGCATTTGCAACAAAATTGTATATTTTCTACATCTCCCTTTGAATCTGTGTTTCTTTTGCTTCTGCATTTTATGTGCGTTTCTCCAACATTTCTCCCCTGTATTTTTCATTCGGGTCTGCACTCTTCTGCATGTTTTTCTTGTGCATCTTTCTTCTTTTCTCCTTGTTTCTTCTTCCCTTCTTGCAGGCATTGTCGGATATCTTAGAGTGTCTTCTCTCTGCAGGATTATTATGCATTCTACCTCTGATATGGACATTTTATTCCCTATGGCATTTTCTCTGCTGCGCATGATTTTCTTCTCGTGTTTCTCCTTCTGCCTGTGCGTTTG
Organism: Picea mariana; assembly: GCA_032191745.1. Lineage (NCBI taxonomy): Eukaryota > Viridiplantae > Streptophyta > Pinopsida > Pinales > Pinaceae > Picea > Picea mariana. The sequence continues at coordinate 92,038 of JASDQU010102868.1, read as the reverse complement.
AATCTGTCTTTTTGGGTCTATGCCAAGTTCTGTTCTTTGGCTACTCCTACACACTGCTCTTGAGTTGTGTTTGTTTGGGTCTACAAATGGGTAGGTCTGGCAAAGAGTTCTACGTTGTCTCCCAACAAATGGGTAGGTCTGCCAAAGAGTTCTTGACCTTTTTAATTTTCTGAATCTCGCCTTGTCATGTCTTCCACAGACCCATGCACTTTTTCTTCCCTATCTTAATCCCTTGTCCTCTGCTGTCTCCAACAGGTTATGGTCTCCTTTCAGGTCTTCATCTTTGCAGGCCTTCACAGGGTCCATCATTCTGATATCATGTTAAATTTCGTATATGGGTGCATACAGACAATAACACATTAATCTGAGAGAAAAATAATAGCCACATATTCATGATATGTTGCTACCCACAATTACATGGACTGCCCCCATTTAATCACCTTTCATAACATCAATATATAGCACCCCTAGGTCGGTTAAGGTTTTTAAGCCACATAATCCCTAACCTATCGTTATATGATCATTGATAACATTAATCAAATGTCACTTAACAGATTAAGCGACTTGCATATAATACTCAATATATAAGATTTCGTGTTATATTCTAATGTCTCATCTGTTTACATAATCCCATTACTAAGGTGTCTCGTAAACAAATTGTCAGCATGCTTGAAATGTTTACTTAATTTGTGTAAATGATTGCAGACATCAGAGCCATAAATGGTGAAGCTGTTCATGCCAGCCCCCGGAAGACAGGCATGATAATTCTAGGAGGGGGGATCCCCAAGCATCATATTTGCAATGCTAATATGATGCGGAATGGTGCTGATTATGCCGTTTACATTAACACTGCACAAGAATTTGATGGCAGTGATTCTGGAGCACTACCAGATGAAGCTGTTTCGTGGGGTAAAATCAGGGGCTCTGCCACTCCTATCAAGGTATCTTTTCTTGAGTACTGCTTTTTTTGAAAATATGTATTTGGTTCTTTTCATAAGATGAATCCTCCGATGGCATTAAAGTAGCAGAATTGCTGTGAGTGATACTGATTCATTGTTCTGCAAATCCTTAGAAGTGGGGTAGCAATCACTTTCCTAATAAAATCATCTATAAAATTCTTATGCTATTATTCTGATGTGGAACAGGTTCATTGTGACGCAACAATTGCTTTTCCCTTGCTAGTATCACAAACGTTTGCGAAAAAGATAAATGAGAAGTTCAAAGGGAATACTCATTAAAAGCAAAGATGTTGTTATGCCCATTCTAAGGTTGATTTCTTGTGCTATATTGATAAGAGTCCTTCCATCCTTAATATTCAGAGTTTCTGAAAAATATCCCTTGGATTTACTTATTCAACAAAGTAGGGTTATATTTCTCTGTACATGGTTCTATTTTATACTAAAAGAACATATTTAGTATGCCTTTTCAGGTACATAGCTATCTTTGTTTCCCTTGCGTATGAGTACTTGGTGGAGTGAGACTATGGAAGTGTACATGTCATCATATGTCCAAGGATGTTTAGTTTACTACATCATGTGCTGCATATGCTTGTGATATACTAAGTGAACCACACCCTGTTAAAAGTTAAAACGTATCTTAAAGTGTTTTAATCTCTCTGGTTTTGAGATCAAATGCATATGTAGTTCTTTGACTGGGCATTTATTGTGGGATTGAACTTATATTTTATACACCAAGGAGCTAATGTGTTCAGTATGCTTCTATATTTAAAGTCTTACACGGTTTGGTGCTACTTGGACTAATCTTGGAGATTTTTTTGGATAATAGTTTCTAACCTAGTCAGTTTGTTCGCATTGATGTTTGGTGTTTTAGGGTGATATATCAAGAAAAGGTGTGGATGGTTATATTTTTCTTCCCTAAAAAAATTGTCATAGATGTCCTTTTCCCCTTTTTGCAGACTAAATATGTTTTGAATCTGTAGTGCTCTCTCTGTTTTCAAGATGTCAAAAATAATATTAATATCTTCTGGCTTTGGGAAGTTAAGTTTCTTGTTCCTTTTGCATGTGTAATGTATCTGACCTATTTTGCAAAAGGTGAAAGAAAAAACATTTGAATTGAAGAAGGTGTTGCTAATCTGTTGACAGAATGAGAATGTCATGCAGCCACTAATCATTGGCACAGGCCAGAGCCTTCTTCGGCAGATGCCAGAGCTTTCTTCCTACTAGCACACTGCAGAGCAAGAGGCTTCTTGGATGAAAGCAAGGAGTCAACTGAGAAGCAAGTTTTGATCTCTATTTTTTGTGGAAAATGTTAATAATACTAGGTCAGCCTTTTAGATGATACTGAATTTCATCTTTTGGTGGATAATAAATTAAGAATCTTCTAGAGGATAGTGCTGATCATAATTCATGCAATTGGCAAGGCCATATTTGTCAAGCTTATTATATGATAAACTATATACACAGAAACACATCAACATGATAAGTTTATACACACAAAGAAACAATTCACTCCATGTCTATGTTGCTGGCATTCATGTCTGCAGTTGTATATGATAATGGAGGATTTGTCATAATGCTTTTTTATTTATTTAACAGAAATAGTTATGTTTTGTATTAAAAATTGGCTGTGGCCATTCCGTACAACAAGTTAATACAAAGCATTAAGTCTAAAACCAGTGATTCAAAAAGTCCCAAAATTTCAGAATTGTTACCTAGCAACTGAGTTTTCCGTGCTGTCCTAGAGAAAACTATACAGAAAACATACTGAGCTAGCAAAAAATTATTTTGCAATACATTTAAAAAGTTTCTGCAATACATTTAAAAACCTGAATTGTATGAAGTATAACAGCCCAATTAGATTAATTAATGATCATAATTAATTAAGGTAAATTATATCATTAATGTATTGAAAGTAAATTTATTTAATCATCAATCTATCTAATTAAATTAATTATTGAGATAATTAAATTTTATCATTTTATTTATTTATTATTTGAACAAAGTAATGTAACAAAAAATAAAAGGGGAGGGGATTATTTTATTGTTTTAAAGGTAGGTAAAGAATTAATAACAAAAGATCAAACAGATGTGAAATTAATGGAGGGAAGGATTCGAGAGAGTAGGATAAGGAAGAGGGGGTTGGACATGGAGAAGAGAGGATTTTATTTGGAGGGGAGAAGGAGAAGCTGAGATGAGGAGAAATGATGCAAAAAAAATTCTTTGTGGGTTTTTATTAGTGCACTGGAGTTGCTGGGATTTCGGGCTCGTGGGTCATTAAATTTGATTTCCTGGAGCTAGGGAGCTGGAGAGGCTTTGTTCCTAGTTGGCTGGGAGGACGCCAGTAATCAAGACAAGTGATTAGCATACACAGAAAGAGACAAATTGAAAAGGACAAACTTCTTTTCAACATGTATTTCACTCATTTTACTTATTGTTGTTTTTATGTAAATAAAAGTTAAAAATGCATACCTATAACCTGAAATTTAATTGTTTATATATTAGAACAGAACCAGAAATTAGAATCAGAAATGTGATATTAGATTTACTTGATGAATATACAAACATAATTTAGATAACAAATTTATTGTTAAAACTCCGATCCCCTAAGGGAGGAGGCTTTGCATATGGTATCAGAGCCCGGTTTCAAAACTGAAACCTAGGGCTTAACCACTCACATGATTGAAGGTTGTGCAAACTGTTCTCTAAAACAACTTGCATAAACAACCCTTATTAAAACCTTATGCTGACAGTCTAAAACCTTTGAATCAACACAAAAATAACCCTTGAAAGTAACCCTACCCAGAACCCAGAACCCTAAGTAGATTACCCAACAAAACCTTGAAGGAGAGAGTGTCCACCAGAAAAAGACTCTTCTCTATTCCAATCACATGTAAGAGTCCTCACATATAAGAGTTCTCACATACAAGAAAGACAAAAGTTTCACTAAGTAGACTACCCAACAAAACTTTGAAGGAGAGAGTGTCCACCAGAAAAAAACTCTCCCTTGTTCCAATCACCTGTAAGAGTCCTCACCTATAAGAGTTCTCACATGCAAGAAAGACAAAAATTTCAAAGCGTTAGATGAAAGAAATATCTTTATGAAAGAAGGAGGATAGCATAATTTAATATAATATCTTTATGAAAGGAGGATAACATAATTTAATAAACAACAAAAAAAAAACCTATGACTACAATTTATTTGGCTAAATGAAAATGGGTAATGAATATATATAACATAATCTAGAAACTTTGTATATATTGGTTTTATATAAACACTTAAAAAAGAAGAAGATATATATGTATGGGATGTAAAAAAAAAGATGACATATATATTATTAAATGTTAAATAAAATAAATAATAATATATTTAAAACAAACAAACATTTTATATATATATATATATATATATGGGATGTCAAAAATGATAACATATATATTATTAAATGTTAAATAAAATAAATAATATCTTTAAAACAAATAAATATTGATTTTGGAAATCTTTTTACACTAAATCATCTTAAATAGGAAGGTTTCAAAAGAGCTTTCAAAATAAAGTGAGACGTTCAACAAGAAAAAAATCAATTATTAAGGAGCAATCATGGTAAGAGCTTCAGTGATGACCAACTGTAGATATATACATATTTTTTTATCTTCTTTGATTTATAGAGCCCTGTTCTCTTTCTATAGTGAAGATGGCGTGTTAGTTATATAGGATGAATTGGATATGTTTTCGAAGTTACAAAAATAAATAAATAAATATAATTTTTTTTATGAAACTAGATTCACGAAGCCTTTTAGATGATACTGAATATCATCTTTTGGTGGATAATAAATTAAGAATTTTCTAGAGAATAGTGTTGATCATTATTCTTGCAATTGGTAAGGCCATATTTGTCAAGCTTATTATATGATAAAATATATACACAGAAAAACATCAACATGATAAGTTTATACACAGAAAGAAACAATTCACTCCATGTCTATGTTGTTGGCATTCATGTCTGCAGCTAGATATGATAATGGAGGATTTGTCATAATGTTTTTTTTTATTTATTTAACAGAATTAGTTATCTTTTGTATTAAAAATTGGATGTGGCCATTCCGTACAGCAAGTTAATACAAAGCATGAAGTCTAAAACCAGTCATTCAAAGAGTTCCAAAATTTCAGAATTGCTACCTAGCAACT
>JASDQU010102868.1:47724-67924 GCA_032191745.1 Picea mariana | reverse complement strand
ATATAATAAAGACAATTTCCTTTAGCATTCCCGAAATAGTTTTCTTTGAAATTTATCAAAAATTAATAATGTCTGTTACATATTTTTTGAATCTATTCCATATTTCTGGAATCAGTTTTCTTTGAAATTTATCAAAAATTAACAATGCTTTGCAATAAAGGTTCTTGGAAAAAAAGACCAGGAATCACACACGTTAAACATTTAAATATAATAAAAAAATTTCTTTGAAATTTATCAAAAATTATAATGTTTGCTACATATTTCTGGAATCTGTTCCATATTTTTGGAAATTTAAATGCGTTTTTCATATAGACTGGGATTGGGGCTTCCGCAGACCATAAAAGAAATAAGTACAAGAAATAAGATTGTAAAAAAAGAAGTGTGCGACGGTAGAGAGAAAGACCTGAAAAGAAGAAATTGGAAGTTACGAGTCTTTGGTTATAGATTTCTATTTAAAGAGGTAGACTAACTGGATTGATAAAGAAAACAAGATGTGATCAGTATAGACTTACTATGAAGCCGATACGCTTTTGTTGTTGTTGTCGACGACCACTAGAATCGTACCAACCGGTTGTTGCCCTTCGTTGATGAGCTTGTCCATTCTCCGTTGGAACCATTCTTCAATGTAGCTTCTCATGGGGGCCACGTTGATTTCATATCGGATTTCTATGTCGAAAAGCTCATTTTCTAATTTCCTTAGATCCACAGAAATACTATGCAGAGCCTGTTCAATTTCTTCATTGTGTGTCGAATAGTCCACTAGCCAGTTCTCGACCTCATCTTCACCATATTCAAGGATGTCGTAAAACTTTTCTAAAGACAACCCCTTTAAAATATCAAGTTGTTCATCGAAGGCTTGTTTGGTCAAGGACAAGGACTTGAGGATTAAGTTTGGGTCTTGAACCTCGTTGGTACTTCCGGCTAAGTCTATTTGGGTCAGGTTTCTGAGTAATTCTTCTTTCTCTGATATGGCTTGTTCACATGATTCGAGAATGAGCTGCAGGTTCGTAGCTTTCTTTTGCCACTATCCTTTTAATTGTTTGATCCACTTTGGGGAGGGGAGATCCTCTTGTCTTCTTTTCAGATCCGAGATGTTGATGGCATGGTTGGAAAATGGGGTCACCATTTGTTCATAGAAACGTTCTTCATTTTTAAAATTCGTCTACAAATGTCCGTGCAAATCATTTGCCCTCTTTTGAAATGAAGCTATATTTTGTGATGTTTCCCAGGCTTCAGTAATTAGCTGCATTCTTTTGTTGATGTTCTTCTCTACAAAGGCTCTACAGGATGTGAGGAGGCTGGAGGATCCTTTTAACTTGGCTGCAAGGGTAGCAGACACAATTTTTGCTAAAGGGCTGACAAACATTGGGGTAGCAATGCAAGCCTCCTTAAATTTCTTGACTCGGTCGTTCAGTCTGGCATTCTTCGCTTCAATTGCTCCAATGGAATCATCAAGAGCATCACTCGTTACGTGGTGAAATCGAGAGATTTGGGACGACAACATTTACCTAAAGTTAATCTATTTACGAGATTTGTCTTTCTTATTTGTTACATCTCTCTTTTCAATGATTAAATTTTTAGATTGGCTGTCAAAAACAATGCTTTGGAATACAAATGATTCATCTTCATCAAAAATGTTGGTCTCAGCTATTTCCATTGTGGAACTATGGTGCATCATGTCCGCGTGCGTGTCAAATTTCTACAACAGGGCATCCACAAAAGTTTCAAGTTGCATGTGCTCACTTTCAATTTCGGGTTCTTCTGTCTGCCATGCAATGTTTTTTCTCTTCTTCGTCGGGGGAAACTTGTGAGAACTATCAATTTTTCCACGAGGAGGGTTCTTATCTCCTCCTCCGTTTGAATATTTCTGGGTTGCTTTCTTACTGGGGTGGGTCGTTGAAGCGATGCTTTGTGATGTCGTGATCTTGGGAGTGTTGGTCGAGGATTGACCACTCTTCTCACCGGATCCTTTTCCCTGTTGTCTGTATAATTCAATTGCGCTTTGCAATGTCTCTATCTCACAATCGTCAGAAGCAGGAGTGTTGTCATCATTGTCTCTGTCTTCGGTCAGGCGTCTATGGATAAAGAGCTGCTAAAGCCAACTTATAGTAAATGTTCTCAAAAAATCCCATTAGGGTCGAACCCTTTTAGCCTTTCAACATATTTTAAGTTCAAGTTCTTGAAATGACCTGCGAATTCATCAATCTTGTTGACGTTTCTGCACACGAAGTCCCCGACTTTCCAGGGCAGAGAAATGAACTATTTTTTTCTCTTGTCATGGAAAAAATGCAACCAATGGTTGTATTGCCTTGTTATTTTTGTAACAAACATCTTGTCCATGATGTGGCATGGAAGGAAAGAAGGATTTTTCTTGGAACCAAAGATCATTATTACATTGTAATTTTCCTTTTGTTCAAGTGTCCCCTTCTTATTCAAAAACTCGGTTTCCTGGCCAGACATCCAGGGAGCATCCTTTCCTAACAATAAATCTTTGAAAACTGAGACAGAACCATTAAAAACCTTTAAAAACAATGGGAGGCCTTGTGCCTCCACAAGGCCTGGTACCAGAATGTTACTGGGTCGAATTCATAGTTTATCTTCTTGGACAGAGACAGTTTTGGAAACAGACAACAATGCACTATTGCAAAAATCAAGTAGGATGACATATAAAATTTATTCGATTCTTTGAATCACGATAGTTGGGAACAAATTTCAATGGAAATTAGCTTTCCCCAATCGAAAATGAATTGTTCATTGACTGTGAAGTACAAAATATAAATAACTATATGGGAAATGCTTGCCATAGATTCATGTCTCGTTATTCTTGTAAACAACCAAGCAATTTCCCGTAATGGATTTCTAAAGGAATTGACCTACAACTTTGTGATATCTTCAGGAACTATTGTCGGGTCTTCGAGAAGCTCAAGTAAGAGGTCCAACCTGTTATCATGTTTTTCTAGGCATTGTTTGCAGTCTTGTCCTCTGAAGGTCAATGTTGGCTCCGAAAATATTAACATCTTGCGAAAGACCTGAGGTGACAAAGAAATAGGAGAATGGTTKCACAGTGGAATAATTCTTTGGCTTGAAATATAATTTTTGGCACACTAAAAGACCACCTCCTTCCAATCAAAAACCTCAGGGACGTAGCCTACACGAGCGATCCCAGAGGTCCAAATCACTTCGTTCTGGGTGGAACAGGATGAATAGTAAGAGTACTCTCTGGACCACTGGAAKTTTTGGTCCTCACGTCCGAAGATATTCAYTGTATCTCCACAGAACTGTCGTCGAGCTGCTGCCATAAGTTTACGAGAATGTTGATTTGCTCCAGGCGATGTTTGAAATAAAGAGTTGGAAGGGATAATATAATCCTGCGCAAATCTTGGTCCAATGTGTGTGGATGGGAGATATCCTCGAGACTTTCTCTCATTAATCACAATTTGGACGGTTATTGTATGATGCGTTGTTAGCATTAAAGACTAGTAATTGCATACATAGAAGTGCGAACATGGCGGGTAATACTATGAGCAATTAAGGATTGGAGATTTCCTGAACGGGCCAACGCGATGACCCGTGTTTGAGATTAACAATCGGAAGGGATAATATAACTCTCCACAGATCTTGGTTTAATGTGTATTAATGGGACATCTCCTCGAATGTTTTGCTCATTAATGACAATGTTGACAGTTCCTGCATGGTGAGTTGTTAGCATGAAAGGTTACTAATTGCATATTAAGAAAGAGGTACGAAGGTTGCGGGGACAGGAAATGGCAATTAAGGAGTGTCTAATTATTGAAATCGGTCAGGAGGGCTTCAAAATAGGGTTACAAGGGACAACGGTTGGAGGTGAGGGCCCGAGGGTCAAATTGTATCTCTCAAAATTTTTTGAGTGCAAAACGCATAACATGGAAAAGGGCATGATGGGACATTCCAAAGGGCAAATTGTATATCGCAGAAGTCTGGGTAATGTTTGCAGGACACAGAACAATGGAAGTGCAAACATGAGCCCTCCTATCCGGGAACCCACAATCGAAAAAGTGGCTCAAGTATGAAATAGAGAAACAACTAGGCGGATTCGTTTTCGCTAATATATTGAAACTTGTAATATATATCCCATTGCGTGGCAAGATCTTTTCTGCATGTCTCTGGGCAGAAAAGAGAAAATAAGATAAAATAAATTCTTTTAAATTCAAGGAGTCGAGCTTCATTTAAATTTCATTGTCTCGTCGACGCTTTGCTTTTTAATGAAGGTTTGTACGGTTGTTGCATGATGAACTGTTAGCATTAAACCTTGGTCGTTACATACTTTGAAAGAAGTGCAGAGGTGGCGGGCACAGTAAACAATGACTAATAATTGGAGATTTCATGAACCTGCCAACACGAGGATCCGTGAAAGAGATTCCATGAAATGGGCAAGTATGGAAAGCAGTCGAACGAGCTTCAAAATTAGGGTGGAAATGGTTCCTCAGGAGACGAGACTTTCCCGAGGGTGAAATTGTATGTCTCAGAACTTGAGTGAAAAATGTGTACCACGGAAGAAGAGATGATATGGGTGTCCGATGGTCAATTTGTTTATGGCGTAAGTGTGGGAGATCTCCTCGAGCCTTTCACTCATTAATGACATGTTTAAGGTTCATGCATGACGAAGTGTTAGCATTAAATCTTGCCAATTGCATATCAAGAGAGAAGTAGGAAGGTGGCAGGGACATGGAACAACAAGTAAGGAAAGTGAGGGCCCGAGGGTCGAATTGTATCTCTCGGGAGTGTTGATCGCAGATTAGGGCATGAAGGTGCATTCCTGCGGACAAATTGTATATCGCGGAACTTTGAGTATTGTTTGCTAGTCACAGAACATTGGAAACACAATGTTGAGCCCCGCAGTCCGGGAAACCAAAATCAAAAAAGTGTCTAAGTATGGAATAGGGAAACGGTAGGCCAGACTCGATACACAGTAGATGTACCACATCATGGAGATACAACCAACTTGGGGCTAAGTATTGAAAGGAACGACAGACGGTTGGGCTCATGAGGGGGCATTTCAACAGACAAATTGTATATCACAGAACTCCGGGCACTGTTTGCAAGTCGCCGAAGATTCGAAACACAATTTTGAGGCTGTCAATCCAGGAACCTGCAATCGAAAAAGTGTCCAAGTATGGAATAGGGAAACGGTGGGCCGGAGTTGTTTTTGCTAATATATTGGAATTTGTAATAGCTTTCCCATTACGTGCCAAGATCTTCTCTGCATGTTTATGGACAACGTCTGTATGAATGGTTAGTCCTCGAGGCTTTTGCTTATTAATGACGATATTTACGATTGTTGCATGATGGTGTCTTAACATTAAAACTTTGTTGTTGCATATTTGGAAAGTAGTATGAAAATGGCCGACATAGGAAACATTGACTAGGAACTGGAGATTCCATGAACCTGCCAACCCGAGGATCCAAAATAGGGTGACAAGGTCTCCCCAGAAGACATGAGGCCCCGACGGTCAAATTCTATCGCTCAAAAAATTTGAATGCATAATGTGTAACACGGAAGAGGGGACGATGTCAGAGTCTGACAGTCAATTTGTATATGGTGGAGGTTTGGGTGCTATTTGTAGGTCACAGGATGATTAATTAATAATTAATGTGCATTAGGAAGGGCACGATTGTGGCGGGGATAGAAGATAGCCATAAATGGTTTGAATTTTTTTATGAATTCGGGTAAAGTGAAGCTTGCGAGTTGGAGGAGCCCGTGGTGGAATTGTAGATCAGAGAATTTTTTGGGTGCAAGATGTATATCACAGAACAGGTGGAAAATTTTGGCTAAGTATAGAAAGGAATGACGGTCGTAGCGACAGATGCTTTGAAACATTTGTGAAGCTTGGTAGATTGAAGCTTGTGACTTCGAGGAGTCTGCGGTGGAATTGTAGATCATGAAAGTTTTGAGTTCAAGATGTATATCACGGAACAAAAAGCAACAAAGTTCGAAAACGCCAACCCGACAACTGTGACCATAAAATTGGCTAAGTATGGAAAGGAACATCGGTCAGTCGGATTCGTCCTGTGAGGATATAGATGGAGATGGAAATATATCATCCCGCCAAACCTGGAACCCGCGATCATAGAAAGGCGAATAAGTATATAACGAGAAATTTATAATAGATGGGAAGAAGAAAAGGTAAAAATGACTAAGTATCTCACAAAACAACATCTATTGTTCGTTTAGTGAAGATATAGATAAAGATGAGCATCTGCCAATATGCGAATCCAGGAGGTCGTGATCATAGAGATGCGACTAAATATAAAACCACAAAGGGATTAATATGAATATTATTCATATTAATATATATTAGTAGATTATTTTTGGTCCAAATGTAAAGCATCTTCCAATTTATAGGATGTTGTTCGGTTCAAAAATTTCGTTGAAACCCATAAGCAATAGAAAGAGAATATATATATATATATATATATATATATATATATATATATATATGGCACAACATTTTATCAAATTGTATCGTCGGAACATTTGAATGCATAATGTGTAACACATAAGAGGGGACAATGTCGGAGTCCATCAATCAATTTGTATATGGCGGAGGTCTGGGTGTTATTTGTAAGTCACAGAACAATTAATTAATAATTAATGTGCATTTGGAAAAGCACGATTGCGGCGGGGATGGAAGATAGCCATAAATGGTTTGAAACTTTTTATGAATTCGGGTAAAGTGAAGCTTGCGAGTTGGAGGATCCCGGGGTGGAATTGTAGATCAGAGAATTTTTTGGGTGCAAGAAGTATATCACGGAATAGGTGGAAAAATTTGGCTAAGTATAGAAAGGAACGACAGTCGTAGCGACATATGCTTTGAAACATTTGTGAACCCTGGCAGAGTGAAGCTTGCAACTTCGAGGATTCCGCAGTGGAATTATAGATCACAAAAGTTTTGAGTGCAAGATGTATATCACGGAACAAAAAGCAGCAAAGTTCGAAAGCGCCAACCCAGAAACCGTGGCCATAAAATTGGATAAGCATGGAAAGGAACAATGGTTAGTTGGATTCGTCATGTGAGGATATAGATGGAGATGAAAATCTGTCAGCCCGCCAACCCTGGAACTCGTGATCATAGAAAGGCGACTAAGTATATAACCAGGAAGTGATAATAAACAGGAAGAAGAAAAGGGAAAAAGGACCAAGTATCTCACAGAACAACATCTATTGTTCGTTTAGTAATGCTAATCTTTTCGAACCCCTCGTCAGTTGCAACTAGTAAAAGCATAAATTGCAGATCATGGAACATGGGACATAAGTGTTGGATACCGCAAACTCGGGACCCGATGGTCAGATAATTGGCTAAGTATTGAAAGGAACCGCAATCAGTCGGGCTGATGGTGTGAAGATATAGGTAAAGATGAGCATATACCAATCTGCGAATCCAGGAGGCCGTGATCATAGAGTTGTGACTAAATATAGAACCACAAAGGGATTAATATGAATATTATTCATATTAATATATATTAGTAGATTATTTCTGGTCCAAATGTAAAGCATCTTCCAATTTCCAAGATGTTGTCTGGTTCGCAAATTTTGTTGAAACCCATAAGCAATAGAAAGAGAATATATATATACATATGACGCAACATTTTTTATATGCACATATATTATCAAATAGAAGAAGCTGCAATATATGAAAAATATTGAACATGAACATGACGTGAACATTTTAGTTGCCTTGTTGAAATAGTCATTAATTCATTCTATTTACGTGACCCCGATGAATGAAAGCAGGACGGGTCCTCCTATTTATTTCTTCAAGTATAGGGCGGGTGCCACATAAGTGTTGATATTATGGTAGATGTGTGAGGTATTTACCTCCACGTGTAACCCTGACAAGAATAGAATATTTTGGGAAGCAAGAAGAAACCCTAAGGCATTAAACCTAACCCTAGAAGACAAGTCGACTCAAGGAAATAATTAATATTAAGTATTTAGCATCCATAATGAGAAGTTGGAACATATAGCTCAGGAAAAAAATATAAATATAAGTAGTCAGACCTCATTTGGCACACTGCAGCTTGAAATTTCAACTGGGAAGAAGTGCGCACTGCAGAAATTGGGCAAGTGCGCAAGTTTGGGAGTAGCTGCAACCGACAGTTGCTGCAATCTGTATTCCTGGTTTAGGCTCATACTTTCTATTGGTTATGGTTGGACTTTCTGATCAGTATTGTTTATCTTTTCTTGATGCATTAGCCATGGTTGGCTATTGGTTTGCTTCTAGAATCATTCTCTCTCAAGGTTAAGGTGCTCAGGGGTGGCTTCGGCTTATGGTTGGGTGACAATATTGCTATATTTTCTATGGTTAAACGAGCACATGCATTACTTTCTAACAGGTTATGGGCCCACACTATCTTTAGAGAGTCTAACTGCTGGAAGATAGATTGAGGATTTGCTCAGTTACAGTTGCAGTTGCAGCCAGTTTTTGTTGCAACAATGAAACCCTAACCCTCTTGTTGAGACACCTTAATTGAAGAGATTGACGTAATTTCTGGATAGCCTAGTGCATCTCCTGGTACTCTCAGCAAGCTAAGGCATCAAGATTGAGTTTTTGGTCAAAATCAAGGGTTGACCAAGTCAAAGAAATTATGACTTACTCTTTGAAGTTAGAAAACAAGTTAGAAGGGGATTCTAACTTCAGAGCATGGAAGACAAGGATTGATCTCATCCTTTCCAAGAATAAAGTGTTAGATATCGTGAAAGGAAATATTTTGGAACAACAGTTCGAAGAAGGAAAATAGATGGAACCTCAGGACGTTGCAGTTATGGAAAAGTTCAAAGACAGTGACATTAATGCCATGAGTATCATAGTGGACTCTATAAAATACCACTTGATACCCTACATCTCCCATCTTGACTCATCTAAGAAGATGTACGATGCCCTAACAAACCTCTTCTCTATTAGAAACATTGGACAAGTAATGAGTCTGAAGAATGAGCTCCGTGACATGAAAATGAATGATGATGACAGCATAACATCATACCTTGTGAGAATCTCTCAATTAAGAGTTAAACTACAAGCTATTGAATAAATCATTTTAGAGAAGGAACTGGTAAATATAGTACTCAATGGTCTTCCCAAGACATGGGATGCATTTGCCACAAGCATGAACACAAGAAAGGAGTATCCCACATTTGAATAACTTTGGACTTGTTGTGCACAAGAAGAATCAAGGATTAGTGCAAAAAATAAATCCAACAAGAAATACGATGATCAAGCCTTCACATCAAGGTTCAAGGATTCCAGGAATAAAAATAAGTTTGGCTCAAGGAAGAAACCAAATCAAGAGAAAGATATGTCAAAAATAAAATGCTTCAATTATCGAAAATATGGTCACTACAAGAATCATTGTACCAAGTTAAAGAAAAGGAAGGAAACACACAAAGCATCAATTGCCAAAGAAAGGGAACCCTCAAAGAATGCCAAGMAGGATAAAACAAACTTCTTCTTCTAAGACAAGGTAACAATATTCTTCGTAATTCTTGTGCATACCATGTTTACATAGTTTYTGTACATATCTTGCATATCTATTTCTTAGAAGATAAGATGTTCAAAGGGAAACAATACCTATGGAATGATAACAAGATAAGGATTTCCATCACGATGACTACAAGTCAAGCAATACACATGAAAAGATGAAGTACATTGACAATCCTTGGTAACAATTCCTATGGAAGCTATTAACATAAGTAATAGCTGCAAGATAAGCTGAAATCAGAATAAAACTTGAAGAAACATGGAAGAAGTAAAAACAGAAAGAAGTCAACAATCAAAAGGAAATTAGAAAAATACTTGTGACACTTTGTAGAATCAATAAGGATGTAGACAAAAGCGTGAAATCTCCTAGATGGAGGGAACCGATTACATAATTCCAAAAGAAGAGCATGCATTCATGTATGAAGCAAGGATTAGAAGGGAGCTAATTCTAAATAAAATGATCCATTGAGGATTATGAAGTATCTATCCATGTTCCCATCAATGGTAGCAGCCATGAAAAGAAACACGTGTTATGTTTGACTTTAGAATAAGTCTTCTTCGAAAACAAGACTTAAGTTGTTAGAAAGTAATGGATGTGCTTGTTTAACCATAGACAATATAATAATATTTTCACCTAACCAGAGACCAAAGCCACCCCGAGCACCTTAAACTTGACAGAGAATCATTTCGGAAGCAAACCCTAGGATAGATAGCCAAACAAAGGTGGCGTACCTTTCTCCAAAGATAGCGCACCAAGAAAGTGTAACAAGAGTTGATCAAAGGATCCAAACCATAACCAAGAGAGATTCCAAGCCAAAACTGAAATCTTCTAGTCGCAACAACTGCAACAACAACTCTCCTCCAAACTTGCGTACAAACTGGCCAACTACAGTGCACACAAGTGTTGCTTCTGCAGTTCGGAGAATACTAGCCAGAATGAAGACTGGCCTCCTGTATTTATACTATTTCTGGCAGACTACCTGGGTCTACTTCTCATTCTGGGTACTAATTCTTTAGTATATAACATTTCCTTTAGCTGACTTCTTCTCTTGGAGGCTAATAACCTAATACAAATCATTCTCTTGAGCCGACTTGTCTTCTAGGGTTATTAACCAATTAATTAGGGTTTCTTCTTGCTTCCTGAAATATTCTATTCTTGTTAGGTTTACACGTGGAGGTAAATACCTCCCGCAGCTATCATAATATCAACACTCCCTCCTAGCTAGGGAGGTATTGAAGGTAATTGTCTTGAGCACAAACATACCATTCACCTGGTAGCATCAACATAGTCGTATAGACTATCTCGTGATTATATCATGAGCACCATCATCACTATCAGTGTCATCAGCCGCATCATCTCTCGAAACCATACTCCATATGAGTAATCAGACATGATGTTGGATGAGTCACTCACTCCACAGAGTGACACAAGAGCCATTCTTCTAATCCGGACATATGTCCTAGAAGAATGAATGTCCTGGATCATTTTCTATCTGGGGAATCTCTGTCCATTGATCATCCATCTAGTTGATAATCATTTCCAACACTATTGATAGTTTTCAAGGCAATCAGAACAATGCCATTCAATAGAAAACAACTGTGTCTATCCATAGTAGTACACAACTACAATCCAGTGGTACACTGCCACACCAAGTAGCACACAAATACTTGATCAGTGACATAGAGTCACAATTAGTGGAACACATCCACCACAGTAGTATACATCTATTGTCTAGAGACATACAGTCTCCATAACAATCATATCATATGATGTCAACCTGCACAGTAAAAGTTGTTATGATATAAACTGAATGATTTGGGCCATTCTTCCACTCACATCTGTGAGGTCTAGAAGAGCATCTGCCCTCAGAACGTAAAACATCAATGATGAGCTATATGTACTATTCTTCTCAAGCAAGGAAGTATAACTGTCCCGATTTCTGAGCCTAGACCATTCACCTATCTGGTCCATTCCTCTGACACTAAACAAAGTGAAACCTGGAGAGAATGAGTCTACCCTAGGGAATGCTTGTCCCTGATTGTTGAACCTGGACCATTCACCTATCTGAGCCATTCCTCTAACACTAAAAAAAGTGCAACCTGGAGAGAATGAATCTGTCCTAGGGAATGACTGTCCGGACCATTTCCTGAGGAGATGACTATCCTGCACCAACCTCCAAAACAAACCATTCTTAGAAGCTGCTCACAACTGTGAGCTTCGAAAGAATGATTGTCCAGTGAGGCAGACCAGTCTTCTTGACCACTACTGAGAGTGAACGTCAAGAAGAGAGACTGTCTTAGACCATTCCCCCGCACTGGCCATAAGGGGAATCACTATATATGGTACATCAACAATCCATCGAACCATTTTCATTACGAAAATGACCGCTCAATCTGGACCATTTTTCGAACTGGAAAATGCCTTCCCGTCAGAAATATCAAACCACTTTCCGAATTAGAAAGGAACTGCTCATCCTGGACCATTTTTGGAACTTAAAAAATGATTGTCCATAAATCAATAACACATCAATTCTCCCTCCCAACCTGGGAGTCATCTCTTCCTTTTTCAACAAGGAAGTCGTCTCCATGAGCTCCAACTTGAGTACACAAACTCTTTCATCTTGGACAGAGGCTTTACCAAAATGTCTGCTTATCTGATAATCTGTGGAGATATATATTTGGAAAACCACTTTCTCTCTTCTGGACTTCATCATGGAGAATGTAATGCTTGATCTCAATGTACTTTGGTCTTTCTGGAACACTGGTTTTCTCTGAAGGCTTCATACATCTCTGATCATTACAGTATATCAGAGTTGGATTCAACTCTTTTGTTTCCTGCTAGCTCATAACATCATGGAAAGGGTCAAACTGGAACATATCCAAGTGTAAATTCTTCTGTCATCATGAGAGTTTGTCATAGATTTGCAATCCATCATCCTGGAGTTATGAGTAACCATTCTGATACAATATCTCTGTTATATAAAGTTTTCAACACGCTTCTGCTGTGCATTGGAGGTTCTCCACCAAGTTGTCTTCTTTCATCTGCATACAAGGTTCTCTTTCTGGTATACCTCAAAGCCTTGAGGTTGCTCTTCATACGTTATTTGTTCAATTATTCTAGGGAACAATCTTCGCATTCATCTTATGTAAACTCCAAACCATGGATATTGCGGATGATATAATGGATTCATGTAGAGGTATATCTGGTTTACTGGAACAAACAATCATCATAGTCTTTTCCCTTTATCTGGGAGAACCTCTAGTTCTGGATCTCGCAATGCTTTCATTCATAAGTCTTCCATACACTGTTCTTCATCACAACTTTCAGTTCCTCTGCTTGATTTATTTTAGTGAGTTCATATCAGGCTGGTAGTCTTATGATTGTCGATACAATGACTAGTTGTTATGGATTTTATTTCTTTCTTGGAATATTCATGTTCTTCCTCATGTTTCTCTTTAGCTCTTGAGTCGATGGATTTTTCTATAGATTCCATGCCCTGAAGATTCCAACTTCTTTCTTTCATCATAGGATAATGGATTTGGATGGACAACCAGGGATATTTTAAGGATTCTTTTCGAAGAAGACTTCTTCTAAAATCACACTTGAACATGTCCTTCTTTTCATGGTTGCTACCATGGATATATGCTTTATCATATTCAATGGATCATATTATTTAGGATTAGATCCCTCCTAATCCTTGCTTCATGCATGAGTGCATGATCATCTTTTGGAATTCTATAATCAGCTCCCTCCAACTAAGAGAGCCCACACTTCCGTTTGCATCCTTATTGCCTTCTGCAAAGTGTCATAAGTCCTTTTCCAATTTTCTCTTGATTGTTGACTTGTTTTACTCCTTCTAGGTTTCTTCAAGTTTGATTCTGATTTTGTCTTATCTTGCTGATGTTACTTATGTAATAACTTCAACATGAATTGTTACTAGGGTTTGTTGATGTACTTCATCCTTTCATGTGTATTGCCTGACCTGTAGTCATTGTGATAGCGATCCTTATCTTGTTGTTCTTCCATATGTATAGTTTCTCTTTGAACATATTATATTCTAGTAATAGATATGCAAGATATGTACAGAAAACATGGTATGTACAAGAACTATAAAGAGTATTGTTACCTTGTCTTAGAAGAAGAGTATGTATTGTCTTGCTTGGCTTTTTTGAGGGTTCCCTTTCTTTGGCAACCGATGCTTCGTATGTTTCCTCCCTTTTCTTTAACTCGGGACAATGATTCTTGTAGTGACCATACTTTCGAAAATTGAAGCAATGTATTTTTGACATATCTTTCTCTTGATTTGGTTTCTTCTTGGAACCAAACTTCTTTTTATTCCTAAAATTCTTGAAATTTGTTGTGAAGGCTTGATCATTGCATCTCTCTTGGGGTTTCTCTTTTGCACCGATCCTTGATTCTTCTTATGCACAACAAGTCCAAAGTTCTTCAAATGCGAGATACTCCTTCCCTGTGTTCATGCTTGCAGCAAATGCATCCCATGTCTTGGGAAGATCATTGAGTACTATATTTACCAGTTCCTTCTCTGAAATGATCTCTTCAATGGATTGTAGTTGATCTCTTAACTAAGATATTCTCACAAAGTATGATGTTATGATGTCATCATCATTCATCTTCAATTCACAGAGCTCATTCTTCAAACTCGTTACTTGTCCAATGTTTCTGACTGAGAAGAGGTTTGTTAGGGCATTGTACATCTTCTTAGACGAATCAAGATGGGAGATGTAGGGTATCAAGTGGTCTTTTATAGAATCCACTATGATACTCATGGCATTGATGTCATTGTCTTTGAACTTCTCTGTAACTGCAACGTTCTACGGTTCCTTCTCTCTTCCTTCTTCAAACTCTGGTACCACAATATTTCCTTTCACGATATCCAACACTTTATTCTTGGAAAGGATGAGATCAGTCCTTGTCTTCCATGCTCTGAAGTTAGAAGGCCCTTCTAACTTGTTTTCTGACTTCATAGAGTAAGTCATGGCTACTTTGACTTGGTCAACCCTAGATTTGACCAAACAGTCAAACTTGACGTCTTAGTTCGTTGAGAGTACCAGGAGATGTGCTAGGCTAGGGCGCACTAGTCTATCCAGAAATTAGGTCAATCCGTTCACTTAAGGTGCCTCAACAAGAGGGTTAGGGTTTTATTGCTGCAACAAAAACTGGTTGCAACTGCAACTGCAACTAAGCAAATACTCCCAATCTATCTTCCAGCGGTTAGACTGTCCGAAGATAGTGTGGGTCCATAACCTGTTAGAAAGTAATGGATGTGCTCGTTTAACCATAGACAATATAATAATATTTTCACCCAACCATAGGCCGAAGCCACCCCCAAGCACCTTAACCTTGACAAAGAATCATTCTGGAAACAAACCCTAGGCTAGATATCCAAACAAAGGTGGCGTACCTTTCTCCAAGGATAACGCACCAAGCAAGTGTAACAAGATCTGATCAGAGGATCCAAACCATAACCAAGAGAGAGTCCAAGCCAAAACCGAAATATGATAATTGCAGCAGCTGCAACAACAACTCTCCTCCAAACTTGTGCACAAACTGGCCAACTGCAGTGCGCACAAGTGATGCTTTTGCAGTTCTGAGAATACTCGCCAGAATGAAGACTGGCCTCCTGTATTTATACTATTTCTGGCAGACTGCCTGGGTCGACTTCTCATTTTGGGTGCTAATTCTTTAGTATATAACATTTCGTTTAGTCGACTTCTTCTCTTGGAGGATAATAACCTAATACAAGTCATTCTCTTGATCTGACTTGTCTTCTAGGGTTATTAACCAATTAATTAGGGTTTATTCTTGCTTCCCAAAATATTTTATTCTCGACATATTTACATGTGGAGGTAAATGCTAATATTATGGTAGTTGCGGGAGGTATTTACCTCCACGTGTGAACCTAACTAGAATAGGAGACTCCGGAAAGTAAGAGAAAATGCTAATGAGTTGGCTAATAACCCTAGAAGTCTTGTCGGCTCAAGAAGATAATTTATATTAGGTTATTAGCCTCCAAGAGAAGAAGTCGGCCAGAAATAATAATAATATACTGAACAGACACATATCCAAAAGGATAACTCGGCCCCAGCAAATCTGGCAGAACCAGTATAAATACAAGGCGCCAGTTCTCATTTGACAGCATCTCAGAATTGCAGTTCCCAGTTTGGTGCACACTACAGTTCCTAGTTTGGTGTGCACATGTGGAGGAGCGCTGCAGGTGCAGCTGCAGCAGCAGTGACTTTTCAGTATTGACTTGAATATCTCTTGGCTAGGGTTTGGACTATATGATCAGCTTTTTGTGATGCGCTATCCTTGGGGAAAGGTGTGCTACCCTTTGTTTGGCTATCTAGCCTAAGGTTTGCTTCCGAAGGAATTCTCAATCAAGGTTAAGGTGCTCGGAGGGTGGCTTTGGCCTATGGTTGGGTGACAAGGGTATCGTCAATGGTAAAACGAGCACAACATCTTCTATAT
Organism: Picea mariana; assembly: GCA_032191745.1. NCBI lineage: Eukaryota > Viridiplantae > Streptophyta > Pinopsida > Pinales > Pinaceae > Picea > Picea mariana. The sequence goes on along the minus strand of JASDQU010102868.1, from coordinate 51,919 downwards.
TCTAACAAGTTATGGGCCCACACCTCCTTCAATCAATCTAAACACTGGAAGGAAACATAGCCACTAGGATATTGAGCTTGTTGAGGAACTGCCGCTAGGGTTACTAGCAGAAGCAGCTTCCAAGACACTGCAGCTGGGGTTACTAGTAGGTGCAGATGAAGTTGCAGAAACCCTAAAACTCTTGTTGAGGCACCTTAAGTGAATGGATTGACCTATTCTCTGGACAGATCAGTGCGTCCTAGCCTAGCGCATCTCCTGATACTCTCAGCAAGCCAAGACGTGAAGTTTGGATTTCTGGTCAAATCTAAGGTTTGACCAAGTCAAGCAGCCATGACAAACTCTATGAAGTCTGAGAACAAGTTAGATGGAGCCTCTAACTTGAGAGCATGGAAGACAAGGATTGACCTCATCCTTGCCAAGAACAAAGTACTGGATATCGTGAAAGGAAAGATCGTGAAAGACAGAGTGTGAAGAAGGAGAAGAGAAGCAACCACATAACATCACAGCTATGGAGAAGTTCAAAGATGTTGACATCAATGACATGAGTATCATAGTGAATTCCGTAAAAGACCACTTGATACCCTACATCTCCCATCTTTACTCATCAAAGAAGATGTACGATGCCCTAACAAATCTCTTCTCAGTCAGAAACATTGGACAAGTTATGAGTCTGAAGAATGAGATCCTTAACATGAAGATGAATGATGATGACAGCATAACATCATACTTTGTAAGAATATCCCAGTTAAGAGATCAACTACAAGCTATTGAAGAGATCACTTCAGAGAAGGAATCGGTAAACATAGTACTCAATGGTCTTCCTAAGACATGGGATGCATTTTCCGCAAGCATGAACACAAGGAAGGAGTACCCGACACTTGAAGAAATTTGGACTTGTTGTGCTCAAGAAGAATCAAGGATCAATGCAAAAGAGAAACCCCAAAAGAAGTACGATGATCANAATGATGATGACAACATAACATCATACTTTGTAAGAATATCCCAGTTAAGAGATCAACTACAAGCTATTGAAGAGATCACTTCAGAGGAGGAATCGGTAAACATAGTACTCAATGGTCTTCCTAAGACATGGGATGCATTTTCCGCAAGCATGAACACAAGGAAGGAGTACCCGACACTTGAAGAAATTTGGACTTGTTGTGCTCAAGAAGAATCAAGGATCAATGCAAAAGAGAAACCCCAAAAGAAGTACGATGATCAAGCCTTCACAACAATATTCAAGAACTTCAGGAACAAAAGAAAGTTTGGTTCAAGGAGGAAGCCAAACCAAGAGAAAGACATTTCAAAAGTACAATGCTTCAACTGTCAAAAGTATGGTCACTACAAGAATCAGTGTCCCGAGCTAAAGAAAAGGAAGGAGAAACATGAAGCATTGATTGCCGAAGAAAAGAAACCTACAAAGAAGACTAACCAGGATGGAAGAGACTTCTTCTTCTAAAAAGGTAACAACACTCTTCTTATTTCTTGTACATATCTTGTTTGCATCATCTCTGTACATATCTTGTATATCTATCTCTTGGAAGATAATGTGTTCCAAGAAGAACTATATCTATGGAAGAACAAACAAGATGGAAATGGATATCATTAGATAATACACATGAAAAGATGAGATACAAATCATATGGAATCCATTAAGACGAATCAATCATGAAGAGACTCAGTAAAAGCAAAGATAGAAAGAAGTCAGCAATCGAGAGGAAATTGGAGAAAGACTTATGACATTTTGTAGAAGACAACTAGACAAAAGAAAGAGAGCCAAGTATATATTGTAGAAGACAATAAGGATGCAGATGGAAGCGTGGACTCTGTTAGACAAGAGAGCCAAGTATATATATTGCAGAAGACAATAAGAATGCAGATGGAAGCATGGACTCCGTTAGATGGAGGGAGATGATTATATGCACGTATACATGAAGCAAGGATTAGGAGGGAGCTAATCCTATGATCCATTGAAGATGATAAAGTATATATATCCATGATAGCAGTCATAAAAGACAGTATGTGTTCAGTTCAACCACAGAAGAAGACTTCTTCGAAGAGAAGCCTTAAAGTATTCTTGGTTGTTCATCCAGATCTGTGATCCTATGATGAAAAGAAGAAGTGGAATATATAGGAAAATCCATGGACCCAAGAGCTAAAGAAAAACATGAAGATTCCAAGAAAGAAAAGAGAAATCAGAACAACCAGTCATTGTATCAAGAATCACAAGATTACCAGCCTGATATGAACTCACTAGAAGAAATCAAGCAGAAGAACTGAAAGTCGTGATGAAGAATAATGTATGGAAAACTTATGAATGAAAGCATTGTGAGATCTAGAACCAGAGGTTCTCCCAGATGGAGGGAGAAGACTATGATGATTACTTGTTCCAGTACACCAGACATATCACTACATGAATCATTATATCATCCGCAACATCCATGAGTTGGAGTTCTACATCAGATGAATGCAAAGAATGTTCTCCAGAGAAATTGAATAAAGAGCGTCTAAAGAGAAATCTCAAGACTTCGAGGCGTACCAGAAAGAGACTCCAGTACGCAGATAGAAGAAGATAACTTGGTGGAAGAACCTCCAGTGCACAGCAAAAGCGTGGTGAAGATTCCCTATAACATCAAGATGATTACTCAGTAGATCAGATCTCATGATGACAGAAGAAGTACCACATGAATATGTTCCAGTTTTCCAACAATGATATACTCTATTGTTCAGATCTACATGAAACCTTCACAGTGTTCCATACTAAAGTACATTTGAAATCAAGCATTACATTATCCATGATGAAGTCCAGAAAGGAGAAAATGATTATCCAATATATATCTCCACAGATGAGCAGATAAGCAGACATTTTGGTGAATCCTCTATCCAAGATGAAAGAGTTTCCGTACTCAAGCTGGATCTCGTGGAAACAACTTCCTTCTTATTGGAAAAGGATAGGATGACTCTCCAAGTTAGGAGGGAGCACTGAAGACATTATTGAATACATTCATCTTTAAAAATTGAAAAATAGTCCATCTTGGACAAATGCTTTCCTGTTCGGAAAGTGGATTGAGATTTCTGACTAACAGTGACTTTCTATTGTGGTTAACATGGGAAGTAATATGATTGCTAATGTATCATAGACAATGACTTCCCATTGTGGTTAACATGGGGAGTGGTCTAGGGAAGTCTCTCTTCTTGAGGGTTACTCAAGAAGACTGGCCCGCCTCGCCGGACAACGATTTCTCATTGTGGTTAACATGAAGAATGGTCTGTTTTGGAGGTTGATGCAGGACAGTCTTTTCCTCTTGTGGTTAATGGAGGAAATGGTCCAGACAGTCATTCCTTAGGGTTTATACATTCTCTCCAAGGTGCACTTTGATTAGTGTAGGAGGAATCGCCCAGGGTGGGGAATGGTCTAGGCTCAGCAATCAGGGACAGACATTCCTTAGGGTTATACATTCTCTCCAGGGTGCACTTTGATTAGTGTAGGAAGAATGGCCCAGGGTGGGGAATGGTCCAGGACAGACATTCCTTAGGGTTTATACATTCTCTCCAGGGCGCACTTTGATTAGTGTAGGAGGAATGGTCCAGATTCAGACATTCCTTAGGGTTTATACATTATGTCCAAGGTGCACTTTGATTAGTGTAGGAAGAATGGCCCAAGGTGAGGAATCGTACAAGCTCAGAAATCAGAAACAATCCTTCTTCCTTGTTTGAGAAGAATAGGGCAGATAGCCCATTGCTGATGAGGGCAGATATTCTTTCAAATCTCACAAACGTGAGTGAGAGATTGGCCCAGATGATTCAGTTTATTTTTAACAATATTTTCTGTGCAGGATGGCATCAGATGATTGTTATAGAGACTACCTGTCTCTAGATACTAGATATAGACTATTGTGGTGGATATGTTCCACTATTCATGAGGCAGATATTCTTTCAGAAGTCACAGATTTGAGTGAAAGATTGGCCCAAATAATTCAGTATATATCATAACATTGTTTCTATGCAGGTTGCTATCAGATCTTTGTTATGAAGACTGTATGACAGTAGATGAAGACTATTGTGGTGGATATGCTCCACTGTTCGTGACTATACGTTGTTGATCAAGTACTTGTGTGTTACTTGGTGTGGTAGTAAACCACTAGATTGTAGTTATGTACTACTATGGATAGACACAGTTGTGTTCTATTTTTTT
>JASDQU010102867.1:152277-166689 GCA_032191745.1 Picea mariana | reverse complement strand
CAAGTAACTGGCAAGTTAGATAAACTTACGTTTGATGAACTAAGTGAAATGTTATCTCAACACAACAAAACTTTTGGAAAGAAAAAGCAAGTTGGGGAAGGTGTTTTTTTCACAGAGGCCAACACAAGTAAGTCTTCATCTGACAGTTCTAGAAGCAGAGGAAGAGGACATTTTGTACAAGGTCGTGGTCGAAGCCAAAGTAGATAAAACAAATTTTTAGACAGGAGAAATTTTCAAGGCAGAGGAAACAGTCAAGGCAGAGGATATTTTCAAGGTAGAGGAAACAGTCAAGGCAGAGGATATTTTCAAGGAAGAGGAAATAGTCAAGGAAGATGATTTTTTCAAGGAAACAGTCAAGGCAGAGGACAAAATCCACACAAAGGTCAAAGTAGAGGCAGAGGACAAAATTCAGGCAGAGGGAGAGATTTCAGTCAAATTGTTTGTAGAAGATGTAACAAAGTTGGTCATTATGCAGAAGATTGTCGAACTTCGATTGATAACATTTCCAAGTTTCATCAAAACACAACACAGTTTGCAAATGATCGAAATGATGATGGCTCAGAATATGTCTTTACGTCATCTTCAACATTACAAATTTCAACCGATTTTCAAAGTGATTATGAAGATGCTTGGATTTTAGATTCAGGAGCATCTCAACACATGACTTTCAGACGTGACTTCTTTTGGAATTTTCAAGAATGCCCTTTTAATTCCGTCTTTCTTGCAGATAATACCAAACATACTCCTTATGGAAAAGGTGTAGTTAAAGTTTATTTACCTGATATTGGAGAAAGAATGATTTCAAATGTATGGTATGTACCAACCTTTAAAAATAATTTGTTGTCTTTAGTCACGATTTGACAAGCAGGACATCGGGTGATTATGGAAGATGGCTTAGTTAAGATTAATTCATTCAAACAGAATATGAAAACAGTGATGACAGGTTATGAAGATGGAAAACTGTTAAGGATGAAAGGGACAATTATTCCAAGGCATTCAGACTTTGCAGGAACAATAAGTAAAGGTATTTCTCCTATAAGATTGTGGCATGTGAGATATGGACATATCAACTTTGAAAGTCTTTCTCAATTGCAAAAACAAGGGATGGTTAAGGGACTTCCAACCTTCAAAAAGGAAAATTCAAAATGTGAAGCATGCATTTATGGCAAACAAAGTCGAGAGAGTTTTCCAACAAGTTCATGGCATGCAAATAGGCAGTTGCAACTAGTTCACAATGATGTTTGTGGATCACTGGAAACTTCTTTAGGTGGTTGCAAATATTTTTTACTCTTCATTGATGATTTTAGTAGAGTAACTTGGGTTTACTTCTTGAAGAAAAAGTCAGAACTATTTGATAAGTTTAAGATTTTTCGTTAACTTGTTGAAAACAAGGTTAAAGAAAAGATAGGCACTCTAAGGACAAATAATGGAGAGGAATTCACTTCTCATGAATTCAAAACATATTGCACAGACAATGGGATAAGAAGGCATCTTACAAATTTCTACACTCCTCAGCAAAATGGAGTCGCAGAAAGAATGAATCGCACCTTGTTAGGAATGGCAAGATCCATGTTAAGCTTTAAACAGTTAAGTTCTACATTTTGGGCAGAAGCAATCCATACAACTATATACTTAAGGAACAGATCTACAACTGCTTCTTTGGACGAAATCACACCTTATGAAGCATGGTTTGGTTTCAGACCTCGAGTTAAACATCTTAGAGTTTTTGGATCAGTATGTTATGCCTTAGTTCCAAAAGAAAAACGAACTAAGCTTGACTCAAGAAGCTTGAAATGCACAATGATTGGGTATTCTGATGAGAAGAAAGGGTATAGACTTTTGACAAATGGAAAATTTAATGTGAGCAGGGATGTAATTTTTGATGAAATTGAAAGTAAGAGTGTTGAAGAAATCGAAAGTCTTCTTCAAAAGTTAGAAACTAAAGGTAATCAAAGAAAAGGAAAAATGTCAAGTCAAACAAATTCATATAATTGGTATGAACTTGATTTTCCTTCATCTAAATATGATACATCCAGTCCATTTACTTCAACAACATCATCTGGGTCTTCCAGCAATTCATTCGACTCTCCTAGAAGCAACAATTCATCTAACAATGATTCTCCACCTCCAGTATCTTCAACTGATCGACGAGCATCAGTTTACATTAATCCAATTTACAATAATGGAAATTCAGATCCCTAAACAAGTGAACATCAACTACCTAAATGGGAAGTTCAAATTTTGAAAGATGTAAGGCCTGATGAGCAGAATAAAACAGGAACAAGGGGATCACACAACAGTGAAGGAAATTTTGCCTTGGTAGCAAATGATTTTACTGAACCTTCCACATACAAAGAAGCAGTAAAACATAAAGAATGGCAACAAGCTATGATTGAAGATTATCAAGCAGTAATTGATAACAACACTTGGAAACTTGTTGATTGTCCTACAAGTGTTAAACCCATTGGATGCAAATGGGTTTATGGAATTAAATACAACCAACATGGTGAAATTGACAAGTATAAAGCATGACTTGTGGCTAAAGGTTTTGCACAGTAGGAAGGCATTGATTATGAGGAAACTTTTGCTCCTACAGCTAAATAGAATACCATCCGATTAACACTTGCATTGGCTGCTAAGAAAGGTTGGAAAGTTCATCAAATGGATGTAAAAAGTGATTTTCTCAACGGAGACTTACAGGAAGATGTCTATATGCAACAACCACCAGGTTTTGAAATTGCAGGGCAGGAACATAAAGTCTGCAAATTAATTAAGGCTTTATATGGGTTAAAGAAAGCTCCCCAAGCTTGGTATACCAAAATGGATGAATACCTTAGGAAGGTTGGTTTTCAACGAAGTGAGTCTGATGATACTTTGTATATCCATCAACAGGGTCCATATCTGGTGATTCTTATTATGTATGTAGATGATTTGATCATTACAAGAAACAATGATGATCATATTGAACAGGTGAAAAAGGAGTTACATGCAAGTTTTAAGATGACAGATTTGGGACTACTTCACTACTATCTTGGCATTGAAGTATTCCAACATCCACATCATATTTTCATTTCTCAAAGTAAGTATGCAACATAAATTCTTTAGCGGTTTGGCATGTAGGATTGCAAACCATCTCTTACCCCTATGGAACAACACTTGAAACTTTCAAAATTTGAAGGGGGGGGAATGGTAGACAGCACTATTTATAGACAGTTGATTGGCAACTTGATTTATTTGACAAACACTCAACCAGATCTATCTTATGCAGTCAGTATTCTTTCACGCTTTATGCAGCAACCACGGGACAACCAATGGAATGCAGCCAAAAGAGTTCTTAGATATATTCAAAGAACACAATATTTTGGTCTTCTTTACAAAAAGACTAAAAACTTTGTACTTGGTGGTTTTTCAGATGCCGACTTTGCCGTAAGTATTGATGATCGAGCATCAACATCAGGTTATTTAATGAACATGGGTTCAGTAGCAATGTCTTGGAATTGTAAAAAGAAAGCTACAGTGGCCACTTCTACAGCATAAGCAAAATACATCTCAGCCTGGGAAGCAACATGTGAAATTGTTTGGTTGCACAGAATTTTACAGGACTTAGGAATTTCTCAAGTAGAAGCTACATCATTATTCATCGATATCCAGTCAGCCATTAAGCTTGCCAAGAATCCAGTTTTTCATTCAAAGACAAAGCACGTGGACACCAAGTATCATCATATCAAATCACTCATTGCAAAGGATGTCATCAAGCCAATTTATTGTCCTTCAGAAGATTAGATCTCCGACATTTTCACGAAACCTCTTGGCAGAATAAAATTTACTAAGTTCAGTGATGAACGTGGTATCTGTTGTAATGTGTCTTTGGATCATAAGGGGGAATGTTAGACAATCCAAAATACAAATATCATAGTTTAATAAGTTAGAATAAAATGATTATTAATTTAGGATATTAAATTAATAATCTAGAATATTTGATTAATAAATGGAGACATTTAGAAAATAGAATATTGTTTTAAAAGATATGACTCCAGAAAGGTGTCGTATCTTAGGCTCAAAATTAGGATTATAGTTAAGATAGCATTTATTGTAAATGGACACTTATTTATTTAATAAGTGATCCATAACTAGATTTTGTTAGGACATTTAGCTTATATGTAGCTCATTGCAAGAGTATTGAGTTGTTCGGGTGTAAACTCTTGCAAAGTCTCTTATGTAATGTCTTTTCCTATTTAATAAAAGTGTGTGTATGAGGACACTTTTGCCATTAGAAATCACATCCCAGGAGGATATTGTAATCCACCAGACCATCCATGACAAAAACATTGATCAAAACCGTCTTACCACCTAACTCAATGGGGATATTAGGTAAGATCCCTAAGGGGGAATATAGTCTACCATCAAAGGATCTTAACTTAATTATCGATGGGATAAGAGTAGGGGAGCCTAGTTGTTTCCAAGTTGATGAAGACATAATACATGAGGATGGCTCATCATATATTATACACTGATAAATTGTATGGTTTTTAACGATGACCTGTATTTGAAACAGAGTAGAAGATGGAAATTGTTCTTGGATAATTTGATCCCAATCAAGGGTGATGGCCCGAGATGGGTGTGGGTATACACTTACAGTTTTCCTTACAAGGATAAGGTCTAGTAGACATTGTGGTACTAGAGGTGGAAGGGGTGCCCCCAAGTATATATGATCGAGCCTCAGTGGTGAGGTAGATTGGGTGTGAGGAGGGGTTACCCATGCGAGGGGTAACAAATGATGTTGAGGTGCATGGAACCTCACCTAATGGAGTAATGGGTGCATTTTGGGGGACGGGGCACGTCGAAGTAGTGTAAGGAGAACTTCTAATTTTATTGTGTTGTGTGTGTGCCAAACAATTTTCTTAGACTAGCTCTGGAATGAGTTTAGGGCACTGATGGGCTGGGTGACCATAGAGCTCATAAAATGGGAAAGGGTGATTAGTCCATGTATGGGTGGTACATCTTTGCTTGGTTTTATTGTAGTTTTGGTGGGCACTATGAGTTCCCCCATCTGTACAAGCATTTCCCCCATGCCATGGGCGCTGATAGTGGGTGTTTCTCTTCTTACTCCTTGTGAGTGGTGGATGGCCAATATAACTAGAAGAGGGGGCCCAAGTTTGTCCTAACTAGGACGAATAGGATGGGATCATATATGGTAGGTTTTGTGGTCCTTCTATGGTGGTTGATGGTTGGAGAGCCAATTCTTGAAGAGGAATGGATACTAGATAGGTGGATTGTTTTGGGTATTGGTGCCCAACAAGGTGGATCCAAGCAAGGATGATCCTAGGACCGTGGCACTTACTGGTGTGTGTGATGGTTGTGCTGATGTGTCAGCCAAATTTGGGAACACCTCCCAATATTGGAGGGAGGTTTCTCAAATGTCTAGAATTACGGAGATGTTATGGTTCCCCTATGATTCTAGACTATATGTAGATGTGTGAAAGTGGTAGTGAGAGGAATAAATGAACAAGTGCTTCAGTGAATGTAGACTATCTCAACAATATTTTGGACAACGTTATGTAGTCAAACAATGGTAATCATACATAAACAGGTAACAATGCAAGATGGTCAATGGTTATTTATCTACGTGGAAGAATAAAAAAAAATGCATGTGTCCTAATGGACCTATCGTCCTTCCTCTCAAAAAAAACTAGGCCTTCCAAAATCACTCAACAATGGGGCATGCATCCACCGAAAGAGGAGCTAATGAAGGTATGAATAATCATTTATAATGAGGGGTGAAGGGGGTATATCTCGAAAAGGTTGGTGATATTTCCCAACAACCATTTAAAATCTAATTAAGGTGCGGTTGCATCCCACAATCGCCACCTAGGTAGATACAACCTAGAATTCACCACTAATTTACCTTGATCAAGCACGACATTTAGATTTTCGGCCTCATAAATTGATCACAGGCTGGATGCGTTCCAAGGGTTGGGTGACCCAAGGAAACACACACATAACAACTGGACCTCAGCTTTCGACCCTTCACGGGTGTCTCCCTGCCTTATGGTATAGGAATGCTTGATTAGAAGGATTTTGGTACCCTATTTCACAACTTTCTAAATTTCAATGAGAAAATAATAATGGGGAGTTATTTGGATACCTATCCCCAAAATTGTAACTTAGACTAGAATTTTCTTTTGGTGTTCCTCATGTGGAGGTTAGAAAATGTGTTGTTTATGATTGCTTTTAGGATGTGAAAGTAGGCTGTGAGGTTGGGGTCATGGGCCAACCTTGTTGTTTAAAAGTGGTGTGACCAAAAGATTGACACTAAACAAATGAATCCCTTCTGATTCTCCCAGATCGCTTATGGGTGCGGGGAGAAGAGCATACTACGGTTTCAAGTATCTAGTAAAACATATTTCAAATATGTGGTGATGTTGTGTGCAAGAAGTGAAAGTGTGTAATGGTTTTTAATAAGTTAGTGAGAAAATTTTTAACATGTGGACATCGCTTGGTCCTTTACAAATCTTGCTTACTTCTAACTTACTAAGTTTCACAAACAATCCTTGCAAAAAATGAAAAATCCCTAGGTAACTAGCATGGTGGACATGTGGGTCCTTACTTTTGAGCTTTAATCTCCCTAGAATGTTCTCTAATCTAAAAAAAATTGAAACTATTCCTAGATTGTAGACTTGTGGGCATGCATGGGCCCTTACAAATCCTTAAACTTCCTAGGTGGTTTACTCTAAAAATTTAAAATATCCTAAGATTGTGCACATATGGGCATGTGTGGGCCCTTACAAACATTTTATATTGCGTTTCAACAAATCAAACTAAAGAGGTATTGGCCACTCCTAAAATGATTGATTTAGTTGCAAAAAATGAGCAAACTAAGAGGTATTGGCCTCTCCTAAAATGATTGATTTTAAAGGGAGATGGAGATTTCTTAAGAAATAATTTTTTTTATTCAAAGATCACACAAAGGTGCGAGGAAAGAGAATACTCCAAGATTGTCCAAATAGTCTTTTAGTCCTGATTTAATGTGATGTTTTGTAAAAGGAAAGATTCCAATGTTTGAGATTCAAATGATAAACTTAAGCCATCAACGTGGAAACCAAGGAAATAAAAGATGTTATGGTTCTTTTTAATCCCCCTTGATTTCTATGTTTGGCTAAGTAACTATGAAAGAATGAATCCCAAACATGCTTTTTATGGATTTTACAAAGTGCTTAAAATAAGTCTAAACCACTTGTAAAAAAAAAAAAAAATTGCACGGTCGAGCGGATCCGCGCGGGTTTTTCGGTAAAAAATTTGCATAGTTTTGTGTGGTCAACGCATCTATTCTGCCTGAACTCCCGCACATGCAAAGAAATGGCGGGCCAAAAAATTGAAATGAATTCAGCCAACACAGGGATAAAGTGCATTATTTGAAGGGTAGGCTAGGCCAGTTTTGGACCTTGCAAACACTAGAAAGTGAGAATAACATCTCTAATAGCCTACTTGAGGAAGAATTTGGATTCCAATCCCCAGTATGGTCACCAATATGTTTAGGGATTTTGATCACAAGGGTGAGAAAAAAGAGACCCCTTTGATTTCCTTGGTAAGCCTACAAAGAAACACAGAACTATGGTTAGTAGGTTAGTGAACCCACAAGCTAGAAAGCAAGAAACAAAGAAATATAGGAATAATCAACAATGGAAACTAAACTAAACAAACATTAACAAAGGATTCATAAAATTGAACACCAAGAGTGGTTACCCATTTGTTGGCACAGGGGCAGACCGAGGTTCAATGCTTCAACAACGCACCAACAAAACCCTAACTATCGGCCCTTTCGACAGCACCTGCAAAGCAAATGAAGTCTCACCCGAGGTAGAGGCAGGGGTGGTTGCAGGACTCAAATGTCTGCAACCTAGCTGGGACACAGATCTTTGATTTTACGACTTAACAGAGCACTTAGTTGTTAACATTCATCATTAATTAACCCTTATTCACATCGCGGATCCAAACCCTAATTACAGAGTAACGCAGTATTCAAAACAATCTAACACATTCAAGCACTTAGCATATGGAAAAGATCATATCTAGCATTCATTCACATAAGTTAAGAATTAAGCTATCATACTATATTCATCTAAACATTCATTACTGCACTTAAGCTTAAATTACATACACAAGACAATAACCAGAATGCACAAAGAAACCATAACACAGGATATACGTGGTTCACCCCAGTGTGGGGCTACGCCCACCAACTCTTCGTCTTCTTTATTATCTTCTCTCAATATTCTACAAGAACAGATCCACAAGAACCCACTCCGCATAGGACATGAGATCTGTGTGCACCTCGCCAGATCCTCCTTCCCCGAGCTAGGTTTAAGCACAAAGCCTTCTTACTGTATACACATAAGCCTCTTATGATCACTTGCACTTAGCACTGCAAGTCCTTAACACATAGCATGCACAAATCATCCTCAACTATTCGCACTTAGCACATTTGCCTCTTCCTATATCGCCTAGCTATCTATTTATACATTACAAAATGGGCCTAAACATGGGTAAACCCATGTGATGACATCCCATACCCGTTACATAAACCCTAATCCCAAAAACTACCCTAAAAAGAGGCCGCGATCCCACGATCTCTGTTTCGACTTATGCTCCGCCTTCGACCAGCCTGTTGAAGTCCCAAAAGAGGTCAAACATGACCAAGGATCTCCAAAACTTGGTCAAGGGCCAACACCAATAAAGAATGGTCTTTGAAATTGAGAATACCAAGAGTGGTTACCCAATAAAGAATGGTCTTTGAAGTTGAGAACACCAAGAGGAGAAATGTGGGATTTATGAATCCCCTATTCCTCCTAGGGAGGGCTCTTAAATCCCTCAAAGTAGAGCTATTAATCTCCTACTTTGAATTACAATGGTGAAGAACTCTATGGTAAATCTTCCCAAGAGGTGAAAAGATTTATGTATGCTATACTTTCCCAAGATATTCTTAAGAGAACAAATGGATTCTCCAAGAGTATTTGGACAACATAACGATGCTATGAACTTCCTTCTTTTGTGCATACAATGGCTGTCTATTTATAGAACCATAACAAGGTATTTTATAGGTTGCTTCAAGTGTGAATGGGAAGGATTTTGAGGTACATCCCATCTTTTCAGTCATCCCAAGATGATATTTTGGGTCAATCTTGGGGTATTGTCTTGAATTACATCACCCTGGAAGTGGTTTAGGTTCAACCAAATTCATAAATGCAATGTTTCCACATCCACGCGGGTTTCTTCATGGATAGTCGCATAACCATGAACTGTGCGCATTTGAAGTTGTTTTGGCCCGCGTGGATGTGCACACACGGACTTTGTTGGAAGTGCACACAACTTTATGGGTTTTTTGCATAGTTTTGGTCACCTTGATTAGAATTGGTTCTGTAAATATTGGAAGTATGTTGTATATGTGTTTATTGTTTCTTCATCCATTGTCTGTATTGATATGAGCAATTTTTTGGTGATAGAAACAGTGAAGGGTTCCAAAATCTAATCGACAACCTACACCTGATAGATATGGAAAGCACAAATGGAGATTTTACATGGACTAATCGAAGATATGGCTTTCAATAGGTGGCCTTCCATCTTGATCGATTCTTAGTCTTAGATTCGCTTATGTTGAGGGCCTCTAAATGGAATACAACATTATCGTTGTGGCTAGCTCTGACCACTGGCCCATCCAATTATGGCTAGATACCATAGGATCCTCGCAATGTAAGCCATTCAGATTCAATTTTTTTTGGCTGACTCACCCTGACTTCCAGGAGAATGTTTAGAAGTGGTGGGAAGACCCTGCCATTCCCCATGGTACTTTAATGTAGCACTTCCAAGAGAAGTTTAAAAAATTCAAATTGCATCTAAAATAATGGAACAAAAGTGTTTTTGGAAACATCTTCCAAGCTCAAAGGGAACTTGAAAATAAAATGGAAAACATTTAAAAGAAAATTCTATTACAAGGAAACATTGATCAACTGCAAGAAGAAGAGAAGCGACTTAGACAACTACTAGACGAAATATACGCTCAGAAAGAGACCCTTCGGAGACAGAAATCCAGGGTCCAATAGCTCAAGGATGGCGAGAAGAAATCTAAGTTCTTTCACCAATATATGATCCAACACAAACATATCAACAAAATCATTAAGTTGGACAATGCTCAGGGGAAACCAATCATGGATCACAATAGCATCGAGGAGTTGGTTGACTACTACCAGGACCTTCTTTTGGAACCTTACCCTGACAAATCAGTGGCCATTGAAAAAATCACTCATCAAATACCCTCTCTATTCTTTAAAGATCATAATGCCACTCCTTTAAAGCTGATCACTTTAGAGGAGGTGGATCAGGTCATCAAGGATATGCCCAATGGAAAATCGCCAGGATCAAAAGGATTCACCACAAAATTTTTACATCACTATTGGCACATGGTGCAAGATGAATTTTGGTAGCCGATTGAATATTCTAGAATCTCTCTTGGATTTTTGTCAGCCCTCAATGCCATGTTCCTCACCCTCATTCCCAAAGAGGAGCATGTCACGAATCCAAAGGAATTCCACCCCATAGAGCTCTGAAATGTCATCTACATGCTCATCACCAAGGTAATTTCTCTCCGACTCAAACCTCTCCTTTATTTCATCATTTATCATGAACAGTCTGGCTATGTATAAGGTCATCATATCTTGGATAGTATTATCCTCTCTCACAAGGTTATTCACTCTCTAAAATTTTCTCGCACCCATGGTATGCTTATCAAGATAGATCTATTTAAAGCCTTTGACAAGTTGATTTGGAAATATACACACTTGCTTCTCCTTGCCTTTGTATTTATTGAAGATTGGTTCAATTAGATTCTCAACCTTACCTCCTCATCTTTCTTCTCCATATTGGTCAATGGGGTCCCTTCTAGAACATTTCCCCCCTCTAGAGGAATTCATCAAGGGGACCCACTCCCCCCCTTCCCCCCTTCTGTTTTTTCATCATGGAAGAAGGTCTCAACCGCTACATCAAGGTGGCTATAGTCGATGGATTCCTCACCAGCCTCCCCCTACATGGTCTCCAAACCCCCATATCTCACAACCAATTTGTTGACGATACCCTGATGATGGTAACCCCAACTGCCAAAGAATCCAATAAATTATTAGCATTCTTAATGACTTCAGTGAAGCCTCTAGAACCACTATTAACACTGAAAAATCCCAGGTTTTTTTCTTTAATACCCCTCTTGTATTCCAATCACACATCACCTGCATCCTGGGTTTCAACACGAGCTCCCTTCCATCCAAATATCTTGGAATCCCTCTGATTGACAATGCTCTACGTACCAACTCATGGGAAGGGATTATCTCTTATTTGGATAAGTGTCTCAACTCTTGGATCTTTCGATCACTTAATATGGTGGGTTGGCTAGTTCTTCTTAAGTCTATTCTTCAAGCCATCCCCATCTACATTTTTTCGACTTAGCCGCCCCTGCTTCAATGCTCAAAACTATCTGAACTTTGCAAAGAAAATTTCTATGGCAAGGTACAAAGGAAGGGAAAAAATGGGTATTAGTAAGTTGGTACAACCTTTTAAATCCAAAAAAGACTGGAGGATTGGGTTTGAGAGACCCCTGCACACTGAATCAAGTCATGGGAGCCCAAATATGGTGGCGATGGCTAAAAAACCTAAGAATCCTTTGGGCCAAGATGTGGCGCTACAAATACACCCCAACAATGGAAGAAGCGAGACTTATCTGATGGAATGAGAAACACAGTGGGTTCCTTAATCTGGAATGCTTAGCTAAACTACAAACTAGTGCAAGAACATGCTTTTTGGGAGATTATGGATGGCTAGCATACCCTTTTCAGGGCAGATTCTTGGAAACAAATGTAACCACTATAGAACATGGACACATTGTTGCAATTTCAAGCTCAGATGGAGAAAAATAGGGCTACCCGAGTGGATGACTATTGGAAAAACTCCTCCTCCTCTCCCTTATGGAGGGAATGGAAAGTAACCGGTGAGGATCTTGGCATCCAGGAAGAATTGGATCTAGGTCCATGGCAAGATGAAGCAGCACAGAGGAGAATAAAAATTAAGCATGGACATGATATTCTTAGATGGGGATATACTTCTAAAGGAGTCTTTTCTATCAAGGAAGCATATGCTCTCAAAGCACACTTTAACCTACTTCCCAAAGACAACATTTGGAATAACATTTGACAACTCAACCTTTGGACAAAGGTGAGTACATTCCTTTGGTTAGTTGCACACAATCACATCCTCACTTAGGATAATATTTGAAAACGAGGGTTCATTGGTCCCTCAGTGTGTCCTCTTTGTTAACAACATAAGGAGAATATGGATCATATTCTCAATTAATGTCAATTTAGATCCATCTTTTGGAATCAAACAACTATAAAAATGAGGACCTCTGATCACAACTAAGACAATATCATTTTCACAATTGATGGTTAAATATCTGGCAATTGATTCTGGGGTTTCTAATGTGGAAAATATAGAAGGAAAGGAATCATAGAATTTTCCTTACAGAACAACTATCCTAGAATAAAATTTGGTCCACGATCTGTGACAATATTCAAGAAACTGTTTTCCTTAAAAAATGGACGGCTAAGGACCTCAACTATGATATGAATGAAAGGATTATTCTTCTCCAATGGGATATCAAACTAGCTTCACTCCCTTTGCAGAGGCTTGTTCGATCGATCTCCTCAAACAATTCCCTCTCATGGCATCAACCTCCTCCAGGTTTCCTCAAGATGATATTTGATGGATCCTCCTAGGGAAACCTTGACCCAACGAGTTTTGGTGTAGTGTCTTGGATGAACATGTTTCATTTTCCATATTTTAGTAGGAATCACGGGACATGATTCAAATAACTCTGTTGAGCTCTAGGCACTCATCTAGGGAATCTAAGCTACCACTCAACTTGGAATCCAAAATCTCATTGTGGAAGGTGACTCCCAAGTAATATTGAACATGCTCCCTTGAATCTTGAATGAATATGATCTTCCTAATATCTACCCTAGCTGGCATCTTCAGAGTAATATGGAACTGTTGAAAACTCTTTTGTTCCCAAATTTGGTCATCATTCCATCGCATGTCCATAGGGAAGAAAAAAAAATCGCAGATACTTTGGCTTTGGCCAATGCAGGGGTGGATTGTAAGGAACAAGATCTGGTGTGTGAATGAAACCAATAACCAAATCATCTGCTTCTCATGAAATGCAAAGGTTGGCTCTACAAGAGGGCACTCCCTCGGATGGGGTGATATGTCACTGCACATGAATATCCAGTTGGACAGGGAGCTCCTTGGCACCTGGTGGCCCAAGATTCGATGGGGACAGGTAGAGGATTCCACAATTAATTTCTTTTCTCATCTCATTAAGTTGATGATCAAATTGAGGCATGTGAAGGGCAATGTGAAGGTTCAAAGTACCACTTCTACCAATAAGAGCATCACTCTACTTGCGTTTGTAATTACTATGGCCAAACTGCCATGGAAGAAGTGCTAAGTTTATTTTCTCATGACAGAGGTCAGGGGTGGGTATTATTTTTCCTTCCTAAATTTGAAGTGGCAACCTCTTGCTCCTTACCTCCTGTTTGCGCAGTCGCCCATCTCCCTCTCTCAAGAAATGATCACTCTCATTCTTTCTATGTCGCACAAGAGAGCAAGAGTATGTAGGGGTTCAGGCTCCTTTTGCATATTTACATCAGGAAGATGTAGTCCTTCATCTTCTCCTAGTGACAGGGTCAACATATTCGGAAATGTGAAGACCAGAGCAGACAATTCTCATGGCCAATCCACTCCCCTTGATGACAGGAAGACCTTGCAGGAAATTCGAGATGAAGGTATGGTATGGGGATGCATGGTTGAGTGGTGTGAACTTGGGGATGAGATAGCACCTGGAGATGCTAAAGGGGTTTTGAATCCTCCAATTCTGAGCAAGCATGCAACTAAAAATGAAGAACAAGTCCCAAATCTTCCAGGAATGACCTCGACTAGTGTCCCACCTATGCCTACTGCGATGGAAAACACTCATGTGGTTGCACCAGATTCTGTCAAGTTGACAAAGGACCATTTGAAATTAATTTTTAAAATCTGGAGTGAACAAGTGGACCAACGACACTGGATGGAGATGATCGATCAAAAGGTTAGTTTGTTGCTAGATATTTTCTTCACTTCTCAATAATGACTTTGTTGCTAGATATTTTCTTCACTTCTCAATAGCGGCTATGGGCCCAGGAAAACATCAACCACCTAGTCCTCATTTTGAAGTGGCATACTCCTCTTCAACAACACAATGGGAATAATTCATCAGGAAACATGGATTCAAGCCAGCCCAAATGAACAATTTTGTTTTTCTATCATGATTACATGTTC
>JASDQU010102867.1:114240-152177 GCA_032191745.1 Picea mariana | reverse complement strand
TAGAGCCAAAATTACCTATATGGTCAAGGATGCTTTTACCTAGCTAATCCCAATTTATCTATCATTCTTATAGCAACCATATTTTTTAAACATCCAAAACCTATTATGACCTTATAATGCTTACCTCCATACTTTCACTGTGTACTGAAGATAATCTTTCTTAACCACTTCTATTCTTTATGTATAAATTGTTCTTACGTTATCATACCTTTACACACCATTAGGTTTTCTTCTATTTCTAGAACTAATATTGTTATTGTCTTTCTATCCTCATACTTATCTCCAGGCACTCACTGAGCTCTCAATTTAGTCTTTCTCATGCCATTCTCGTGTGGACACTTGAAGGACTTATGACCTTCATCTTCATAAGTGAAACCATATATGGCTTTACAACCATACTCATATGCATCATATACAATATCCATGGCCTATACCATGTGATATTCCAATAGAATCAACATCTCTTGTTGTACTTCCCTTTTCTCAACATGCATCATCTCCCTTTTGTGTTGTGTCACATCCTCCATCTTTAGCAAATGTCTTTACACTGGCATTGCACACCAATTTAATCTAATATTTTAGTGCCAAATAATTTTCATCTTCCACTGGATGCATCATATGCGGGGTTATTTTGTCTTGAGTGGTGACTTTCATACCATTCACATGCCTCAACATTCATTTACCTTCTTCATCAATATTTCTAGCACACATCGACAACCATTAGAAGTCCTATGTGTAGTCTTATATACTCTATTCTTTATGTTGCAAATTTGGCATTTGTTAAAACAATGTTTGCTTATAATCTCCCACTAAAAACATTTCACACAACTTTTAGGCCATCTTGTTGCAACTGTAGACCTCTTCCGTATTTTTGAGTATTCTCTCCTGTTGCACAAATTCCCACCAGAGTACCACATGTACTTTCATCCTTGTGATTGTAAACTTCACTCTCTATGAATCTTTGATATTTTCAAACCAAGGCTTCAACTTTCAAGCTACCATTGTAACATGGAACCTCATCTCTCATTTTTCCTATGTTCTTCAAAATCATAGTCCATTGTAAATCATGGTCATTGTCATGCACATTTCACTCTTCATTTGCTTCAAGTTTAGGTTTAGAATCAACTTTTTCATTTTCACCACTATATCTAGTTTCCAATTCCTCAATTCTCTTTTGGAGGTATTGTAGTTCTCTTCTCACAATCATTCTTGCACCTCTACACACCATTTCTACAATCAAGATATTCTTAGCCCAAAAATTCTTAGTTTTTCCACCATAGATTCCCATAAGATTCTTGCCTTTCTAAAATATTGAATGGTGTAGGGGAATGGGTAACATGACCCTTCTCCTATGCATGCGTAAGTTGAGCCTAAGTGCCTTGCTCTACATTTAAAAGTCATATATTAAATGATGGTCAAGCTATGGGATATTTACTGAACACGATCATTATAAATGAATAAAATATTATAGTAATGTGTGGTTATTGGTTGGGTTAGAATGCCATATTTTAATCTCCATTACAATGTCCAAAATTGTATTATAACAATAACTATTTATCCTAGATTATCATAGTTACATTGAAGGCCTTCTTTTAAGGGGGAAACATTACTCAAAATGTTTCTTCTTTGTTTTGGGAAATTGGTCCCAACCACCCTTGTTCACTTGTCCTCTGGCTCATCTACCAATTGGTCCTTCTCCTCCAATGCCATTATACCTTCCTTTACTCACCATGTTCATAGACAACCATGCCAATTCTCAATCATCACTCACACTCCACCGTGCAAGTGAATGACCATAGAGAATCCTTTGTGTTTGGGATTCACAATCATAATGGTTGGATCTCACAAAAGAATATGGAAAATGTGTAAAACAGGTAGATCATTTTCCCACATGACGAATGTCTCCACACCTTGGATGGGTTCAATCACGAGACTTGCCAAAATAACGCTCTCCCCTGACATTCCATACACAAGCACACTACTTGCAAGGCAATCTCTATAAAATTTCTGGCAACATAACATATGTAGAATGGAGAAGTCATTGCCATGAACACATATATACTTTAGCTCCCATATAACATAGTGCTTTTATTTTTAATGCAACAAGAATAGACTTTATACCCAATTTTTCACATATTCCGAACCATCCAATCTTGGTTGAACATATACCCTCTCTAGAAACTAATCTACAAACATGTCAAAGAGTAAACTATTTCCTACAATTTTTGCTTAGTCATATTGGTGGCCTTTACTAGAGAGGGATGAAAAATAAAAATGCAAAATAGTGAAAGACCACACATATTCATAAACCTCATCTCTCTCACACATATATAAACACTTTGCATATGAAAGACGAGGATTGGCATATCTTTAGAGTATATTCTCCTCCGCTTTACTCTCCTTTATGCCTCCATCAACAAGTCAACCCTCGATGAGATGTGCAACATTAAAAGAAAAGCAAATATTCTTCCATCATTTTGCTTTATTGTGTCTTTAATTTTATGAGAATCGTATTTACATGATTTTCAAAGGTTGTTGGGTACCGTGCACTTTCATTATTCATTTGTCTCAGTTTTGGTTTACACACATCATTTTATTCAAATCCACGTTATATATATATTCTATTTTAATATATATAAAAGGTAAAACCATGGTTAGATAAATTGGGTTAGATTATTGTGTATGTACTTTTACATACACAATTGATTATGGCATCTTAATTGCAGATAAACGCATTAATAAGGACTATGGAACATATAAAAGCAATAATCATGATTAATCATGTTTTAATTATTTGTTTTTGGAAATGTAAGAGTATGATAAGGAAACAACCTCGTTGGATAGTTACAATAAAAACCATCCTTTTGAAACACTTCGGTGTTTTTAACTAGAGTTTACTATCATAAAAGGTAACAACTCTCATAAAGGTGGGGAAGAGGATGGGATATGGTGGTACACCACAAAAAAAAATCTCATGTGTACTGTCACATTTAATAATTGCAATTTGACAGTCCTAAGAAAAGGTAGTTTGCAATATTGTCTCCTCTTTTTCACAAAAGTTATAAGCATAATCTATGAAGTTTGACTTTAGCTAGCTTAGCTTTTGTGAAAAGACATTGATAAGATAAAAGTATAATTTTAAATATTGATTTTTTTTTTATGGTTCTCGTTTCAAGGTGTAAATAAAAAATCAAAAGATAATTTAAATAAATATGATTCATTAAGTTTCGAGAGAAAAATAATTAAAGCATAGAAAGCAAACGAGAGAAAAGTAATTAAAACATAGAAAGCAAAATAATATATAACAGTGTTTGTCTCACTATGTAAATTTGTGTACAATGCTTTATGGAAGAGAGGATGAGATAAAAAAGAGACTTATATATATATATATATATATATATATATATATATATATATATATATATATATATATTCTAGTTACAAGATCAAGTTTATGTTCTTCAAAGTGCTTTTATTTTTGTAAATATTGATGATTGATTTTTATCTGTTGTGACAATGCGTGTATAAGAATCTTGGCAATGGTTGGCTTTATTAGTGTGAGTGTAAATCTAATACTTGTTGTGTGGGATGTTGAGTGTGTTCAATGTGCTGAAATGTTTGTACAGAGTTGGGGCATGAGTGCACAAACTCTAGAAATAGTTATGTGTGATGTTGTTTGCACTAAATTTTAGTGAGGTTTCAAGGTGTTTCCTCAAAACAATGTCCATGAACATTAATAAGAAGCCATCAAGGGCACTATCCCTTAGTACCTATGAGATGCATTGCTCCTTGACCCTATAAGAGGAATTAAGAACTAAGGGTGGCTTAGTTGCAAGTAGCAGTCTTGAGTAACCTATTTGCACAAAAAAAACATGTAGTGGCTCAAGAACAAGATGCATTGTATCCTCTTCCTCACCAATGCATCACAAGTTGGTGACCTAGCTTTCCACCATAACTACTACATCGTTGGAACCTTGAATCATCTAGTCTGGGAGGAAGAATTTCCACTTCTACTTGTTGACGAGAGGAAATGAAACGTTCATATGTCAACTTTTCGACCTTTTGGTTGACTAAACCAATAGGAGGCGGGAATGATCACCCTGATTTTATAGCCCAAGTCTTAACATAATCTCTTCCTTCATGATAAGTCAGACAAGATAACATGAAAATAGAAAAAGTATGTACATGATATTATTCTAAATAGATAACTAACATGACATCATACAAATGTGTACCAATAACACAACAAACACACATGAACAATATTCTCTTTCCACTTTAAATATTTATGCGAATTATTTCATTCACAATAAGATTTGAAACAAACAAATGCACTAACACATAACATAAAGTAAAAAATCGAAATCAAAATTTGTATAATAAAAATATAAATCTGATATATACAATGATAGAGAATGACATTTAGGTGAAAGAAGAGAAAAGAACTCAAAACAAAGAAATATGAATATGACAAAGTAGTCTTTATTCAATATTTCTTCATTAGTACATTAGAATGACAGTCTTTAAGTTCTTTCATATTTTTGTGAAAGTTTGGACCAAAAACATGTTTTTGCATAGACAAGTAGCATTTACGAGAGTGCTTGGCTACGATATAAATGCCAAACAAATATTTTTGGACTGACAAAGCTGGAACGAGATTCTATGAATGATTTTGGATGCTAGTATTTGTCTTTGCAACCAAAATAACAATTAGACAAACTAATGGTGGAAACAATAAAGACTTTTTCTTCAGTGACCAAACAATAAGATATACCTTATGCAAACAAAAAGATCAGGACTTGACCTCCCATTTTTCCATTTAAAAAGGAACTCCTACTATCAACAAAACTGTTAGAACCTAGTAATTCTCAGTGCACTAATAAGAAATGACTTTTAAAAATGAGAAAAAGGCTTTAAGCATACCATAGCGAGTGTGGAAAAAGGACCCTACTGCTTTCCAAGTCTTTAATCTTTATACCGTTTGCTACCAAGATAATTGGTAACTTCCAATATTCGTTATCAACAAAAAATGTTAACTAATTGTTAAGATGTGGTCATATGGACATACCACAAGTTATTTTATAACTTCAAGCTAACTCGGAAAGAGGCATGAGAAAAAATAGAACAAAGTTTTAAATATGGTTTTCAAACAAAAATTAAAAAAGGGGGCCTCCCTCCCTTATCCATAAGGTTTGATAAGATCTGGTGATTTTCCTGGTTATTCTTAACAACACACGCACACACACACATATGCAACATAATACCCAATTTAACATATGACACAACCATCATATTCATACAAAGTTTCATATATATAAAATCAAATGATTACGTACATTGTGTCTTTACTTTCATTTTTCATAACATATTTTAACATTAATTCCACAATCCAAATATACATATTCTTTGGCCATCCAAAATGTAAATAAATTCTCATAATTAAATATCAGTTTTGGAATGAAAACTCAAGTCAAACAGAGACCCATTTCGAACTAAATTCACTGAATTGTAATAGTTTTGATTCTCTTTATATGCATATATAACCACAACAAACACAACTATTATCCACTGCTGATATGTGTCCAGTATAACAGAAACTATACCCACGAACCAAATTAGAATGATAACCAAAGGCAAATAAAGATACTCAACAACTCATTTCTCTTTAAAACCGAACACAAATATCAAATGTGTTTAGTAAAATTTAGTGTTATAACCAACACGTAGGGTATCAGGTTGATAGAGTGAGGGAAAAAAATCGGTATTTAAAAAAAATTAAAATTTGTGCCACATGTAACAGAGGAATAATATTTATAATAGTGTACAATAGAGATGTAGTGACATACTTATCATATTCAGGTGTACACATAATCGTTTTCCAATTTTTTTTATCCATATATAATTTTTAAGAACAAACCCAACATCATTTCAAATATGCAAGTGCAAACATAGATTTAAAGGGTTCGAGACATCCTTTCTTTTGTTCATATATTATTGAACATATATCCATGAATATACAATCATCTATAGACTAAAGTTGCTTTTAAACATAGCATAACGTATACAATCTTGAGGCCATACGAGAGGCTAGGCGCATGTTGTATTTACAAATTCATCCACAAACTGCTCATAAATATTACGTAGATGGAAACAAGTTTGGGGAGAGAGGCTTATGGTGATAGGGTTGAATGGACTAGCTTCCAGACGACATGTGATGAAGACAAGCGAGGTCATGTTCATAACCTGGTCATTAAATACTGCAAACAAAACCATACATATAACAGGACATAAAAAAACTATTGACAATCAGATCTTAGGGTACGATGACGAGAAGAAAATGGACAGAGTGACAGAGTTGGATATGAAAACTCAAATCAAACCAACTCATAGACATTGTGAATAATTAACCATGTGAATTTGGGTGATTACCTTGCCTTGCAAGTGAAATGTTGAACCATAGTCATATTCTTTAGGTCAATGAATAGCCAAGACCACCACCAGGTCTAAGAGACACAAGCCATTGTCCTCCATATGGTTCGAGGTGAGCAGCTTGAGAAGAGCTCTAGAGCTTGGCCAAACCACAGAGAAATGAATGTGAGCTGAATGAAATCAATGTCATTAAATGAACGAATTGACTATGAGCTGGTGATGTGTGTGAAGTAGAATGGTTGTAATCCCAAGTTGAATTCCATTGCCCTGTGGCAACTCTATGATGTGTGTGGGATTCGGTGCAATACATCCACCGTTGATCTCATACCTACCATATTCAATGTGATGGTTGTTGGGTCAACTCCACTATATCATGCATTAATTCATGGGCTCAAAATTTGAGTTTCATATCACACGGTGTCGGATGGTAGATTCATGGTACACAAAGTCACCATGAAGTTTCAAACTTCCATAATATTAGACCATGCTCGACAATATAACCATGTTTTCCAATTAAAACATGTTTTCCAATTAATACAAGGTCAACGATATGACCATTTCAACGTGTTATAACCATTGTAGTTTTTAATAAAACATGGTATATAACATATCATTCCATATGGGTTTTGGTATATATATATAAAATAAATTTTATATTGTTTATAAAAACAATATAGCATCCACATCATAATCAAACTTTGGAATTCATGAGGCCCACCACCATATGTTTATAAAAGAGATATGCACAATACTAATACCAATTGTAATATACTTCTATGCCAAATCATATGTTTTTCTTAATTGTGTATTTTTTCCATTTGTATCATATAAAAAAAAACTCAGTCGGTTTTCATACTATGCAATCAATGTTAACAAAATTTTCTTAGGAAAGGCCTCCCTTTTTCTTTGTTTGTAAAAACACAACAGGGATATCAAAGGAAATTAAATGGAGACAAAATGCTTTTGAGAGTAAGGGCGAGGTCAATAAAGTGAAATAAACACATTGTTATGAGGAAAATCTTTCTATGGCTAGGGGAAAACCACAAAAGACGAAAATGACTGCAGAAATCAACTCTATTCTCAAGTATGCTATATAAACAAATATGCTAGAAAGACAATACAAAAGTCCTACCTCGTCCAGACGTTCGATGAAGTCCACCGTTGAGCACTTGACCCAAAGAAATATACCTACAACTAGTCCTCAACAACCAAGCAACACAAGAATATGGTGATAATATATGATGTTAGCACATTCAATAGCATAATCCATTAACATTCATAACAAATACGCCCATGGAATAATAATTCAAATATTTGCAAGATATCAATTGGACGAGAAACGAGTATTTCTATTAAGATATGATCAACATAAGTGAATAAGTTATAGACATCCGTGTCGGCATGGTTCGGAAATGAGAATCTAAGTTCCTTCCAGCTGGGCCTCCACCACTTCAATCCTCCACCAAAGGCAAGATCATGTAAGAGAGACAATGGAGTTCTCACTCAATAAGGGAAGAGATTGGGGGCTAAACACTATTTTCAGACTTAAAGGATAAAGGGATGTAGATTCAATGTGAAGTGAATAATTCCTCCAGAGTAACTTTGCTATCAAAGTTTAATTCTTTCTCCTCTTTTCCATATCTCATAATTGGCCCATTTATAGCCTTAAAGTGGAACTGAAGGGATGAGTCAGAACGTTTCCAGTATATGGAAGGCTAAGGATCATTGATCTCCTGCCATGACATGGAAACCCGACACCATTTTTCAATTTTGGGCACATTCCCCGATGTACATGGGATGTAGTGGTGCAACCTGCATATACACATGTTGTATAGAAGACAAGGTATGTATATGTGGAAAAATTGTATTTTTAGCTCTGAGATTTACAAAAAGGGATGACAATTTTGCATAGGGAAATGGAAAAAGGCCTTCTGTGCAAGATTGCACGGGGTGAGACAAATCTTGCTATAACATATGTCACTTAATTTTTGAGGTCAAAGGAGTATCTACGATGGTCGGAATACATTATAAAAACCCATAAGTGGAGTGATGGGGAACCAACTGGAAGAAATAGTTGCTCATTACAATCTATACTGACTTTTCATATATGGCTGCCAGTTTGAATTACACTTGAGATCCATGTGAAAATACACCAAAAAACTGTCCATGGCCATGAATAGGCAAATACAAATACAGTTACATGTGAAAGGCGATCATAGTCACAAACAAGGCCCAATAGAACCAGTCTCAAAATCAATCTGAAGATATATGTATACAATAGAGTACAATCTGATCTCCCATGATCACTGAAGTCACACAAGTACTGGTCCAACAAAAATGAAGCAACAAATCAGGAAAAATGCGGCCACATACTGATGTCTTCAAGTCTTATACACAATCCGCCAAAGGTGCAAGTCTACATCATGTGAATAAATGAGTTGAGGTCGAACACAATGAGACTTCATTTGATTACTGGTCATTGAGATATACCCTTAACAAACATGAGACAACCTACCGATGATGAAAGTAGGTATCAAGGCATCGAGTGCATTCTTACAAGTGTGAATAAAGGACTCGGGGTCGAACACTTGAAGAATCCATCGATCAAGAGACATTGATGTATTCCCAAATGTTGATTGTGAGAGAACCTGCCACTAATGAATGCAATCCTCTAGGTACACATAGGACTCTAGGTCTTGTCTTCATAATAGATGAGCTAAAGTCAATGGAAGGAAACTCGCTGAAAGGAGAGCATTAAGGCATCTCTCATCATTCAACATGATGTACAAAGAAGGAGCTTCACGATTTGGAGGAAATCAGATGAAGAACATGTTCATGAATCAACGACCATGTGTGTATTTAGTGTGTTTCAAGTGCAAGCAGTACACGAAAAAGACCCTTTGAATAGCAACCAATGAGGAAAACTGCTGACAAAGGAGAGGAAACCACCAATAAGGCTAATGGCATCCAAGACACTGCATGAATCCCAATGTGTGAATAGATGTCTTGTCATCAAACACAAGGGAAACCACCCAGTCAATGACCAATGATGAAATGTCGACTGTTGGGTTCAAGGTTACCTACCAATGAGGAAACTAGGACCAGGGTGCATAATAGGACTACAACATCATGGGATTCTGAGACAAACTGAGGGCATGGATGACATGCAAAGTCAAGAGTTCCGAGGAATGGCTGACATAGGTTGATAGACATCCTTTGAACAAGAGCATGAGACATATGGAAGACTCTGGCAACATAGACTCAACGATGAAACCATGAGATGCAAGAGACATCAATCAAACTCTCCATAGGGACTGGAAGAGTAACCAGTCGGGGGAGAACACTCTCTGTAATGAGCTCAGCTTCCTAAGGCCATGTTAAACCCAAAATTATGATGACAAGTGGACTCAATAACTTTGTGCTCTGTTCAAAGGCGACATGAATTCTACCAATATAAGATAATACTCCCTTCCCGCTCATCTTTTTTTCTTTTTCATAGTCAAATGAATGCTATGATACAAAGGAGGAAACGAGTGTCGCAAGTAAGAAAAATTAGTTTCAGTAGTGGAACATACCTATGCTCAATGCAAGGAGTTGCATGTGGGAGATGGAAACTCAGGGGAATGTTCCCTCCTGGGTATAGGGTGTCAAGTTGCAAAGGATATAAACAAGGCTCTTCCTGGTTGAGGATGCAAAACTGCTGAGGAAAATGATTTATAACGCAAAGAGAGATCCGACTATAGGCTCAATACTGCAAGCAAGGGCAAGAGATGCAATCATAACTTAACGCCAAAAAATGGTCCTTTTTCATAATCTTAGTCTACTTGGTGTGAAAAAGGGATAAACTTGTACCAAATAGATGTCCTTTCAAATCCAATTTTCGAGTGTGAAAGAAACAAGTTCACTCGGAAATATTTTCGCTTTTTGAAAATGAGTTGAAAAAGAGCTTAACTAAGACTCACGACCTTTCAAATCCAATTTAACGAGTGTGAAAGGGACAAATTTACTTGGCAATATTTTCTCTTTTTAGACGAGTCTTAAAAGAGATTAAATCAGACTCGCTTGAAAGTTTCTAGGTGGCATGTCACGGGGGAGGCCAAGGCTCACGTGCTGGACTTCTGTGAAATGTCAATATATTACGAATAGACGACACAATCTTGGGAAAGCCCAAAGATCTCCAAGTCGAGGAGGATAAAGTTCTACCAGAGTTTATCTTCTCTGTGATATATCGGATAATGTCTCTTACTTGAAACGACATAGGCGGAGGCATTGGATACCCCACAAGACCATCCCAATCAAAGGGATATTCTCTAGGATTTGGAGGGAGAGTACTCGGGTTGAGTAAAACTCTCTCTTGTTCAGAAGGTGCAGTATCAGAAATGCTAACGACATGGTATAGAAGGTATAGAACTAGAAATAGAAGAACGAGATCGACCGAAAATTGCATCGACGTGACCACTTCTTCAACCATTGGTCGAATAGGATGCGAAACAACAAGGTCAAGAGACACATCATCGCCAAAAATAGGAGTTGTGTTGGTCGAAGATTGCATCGACACAATCACTAGTTGGACATGATGCGAGACAACAAGGTCAAGAGACGCATCATCCCCAAAAATATGAGTGGTATCGGTCGAAAATTGCATCGACAGAACCACTGGTTGAACATGATGTGAGACAACAAGGTCAAGAGACGCATCATCCCCAAAAATAGGAGTGGTGTTAGCCGAAAATTGCAATGACATGACTGCCGTATCAACCAAAGAAGGTTGGGAAGTCAAATTTGAATCAGAACCTGAAGGCCCCCCCCAGTAAGGACCACGCTTCTAGTACCACAACAATAGAAGGACACACACGAGTAAGGTGATTTCCTTCGAAATTCATGCAAAGGAATTTGGGCTGACATCTGAGACATCTAGGATTCTCAATCATATGAATGCCCCCAACATTATTTACAATGGCTGGTGACATGCTCTCAGCGTGACTGGCATAGGCTGGAGATTCATCTCCCACATGATATATAGAGGTTGGAGATGTGACATCGATACGATTCATGGCGACTAGAGTGATGCCCCTAGCATGACTAGCAATGACTGGTTGCAGGTCTTCAACATGACTTGCAGAGGTCATCGACCAATTTCCAACATGACTAGAAATGGTTGGTGATGGAGTTCCAGTATGACTGGCAGTGACTGGACTAGCGACAGTGGTGAGTTGTGGCATTTGAGACCAAGGTCCCAAGAAATATTGGTTTTGAGAAATTGTAAGCTAAGAAGGGTTCTGGTATACACCATGGCCCTGTACGACAGGATAATATACTCCTCCATACTGATTCATAAAGGGGTTTAAGGGTATCAACACTGACGAAGTCTCTTGCGAAGAGAAAGCGACATGACAAGGGTTACTAATGTGAGGATATATGTTTCCCCGAGATGAAGGAACTTCATGAAGGGGGTTTCCCATACTATAAGAATGACTTCCTCTGGATGGAACACTAGAGGACAAACAAAGGTCCACCATGGGAAAAGAATTCGTAGGAACCGACATAGCAGAAGAAGGATAGGTGGACAGAGTGTAATAAGTAGAATGAGTGCCCATTTGAGCACTTGCTCCTAGAAAAGTGGATTCGTAGGAAGG
The DNA here is from genome assembly GCA_032191745.1 of Picea mariana. Lineage (NCBI taxonomy): Eukaryota > Viridiplantae > Streptophyta > Pinopsida > Pinales > Pinaceae > Picea > Picea mariana. The sequence continues at coordinate 140,112 of JASDQU010102867.1, read as the reverse complement.
AATATTCCAACCTCCTACCATAAGAGTTGTTTTAGGGATATGAATCCCACCAAATAGGAGGGGGAATAAGGAGGCATCATGCCCCCATACCTAAAACTTGGATTCACATAAGGAGGCGAGACAGAGGATGGAAAGTGAGAAGACATGTCTGGCATACCATGAGAAAAATGATTAGAGACCCGAGGCATTGATTGAGTATCATAATTCTTCATACCATTGTGGAACACAGACAAATTTGTCCCCATGAAAAGAGTGAATGTCATGGGGGAGTTAGCATTAAATGAGGGAGCCAAAGGAAATCCACTATCCATGATAATGAAAACTCACGACGCAATACAAAATCCTAAGGTCAACTAATAATCAAAGAGAACACCAAAAATAGTCAAACTACCAATATGCACACAAACAGGATAAAGTGGTTGAAAGGGGCCTCCCTCCCTAAAGTAGGTATGCCTTGCCCAAGAGGGGCCTAAGACTCCCTACTAAAGATCGGAGGTATCAGAATCAATTATAAGGGACCTTGTGGGATTAACAACCAGTCAGTCAGATATCCCCGGAGAGGTAATCCTCCATAAAGGTTGTGTGTTTTCCGACCCTTATTTGACCCAGGGTACTTGCAGAATAACCCCCTCAAGTAACCTATGTGGCACCTAAGTTAAGAAACTATGCAACCACGGTATAACCGATGCACAAGCGAATAGTCGTAAGTCAGGTCCACCATATGGGTAGGGTAGCAAATCCTGAAACCTTGAAATTGCACTTGTTGGCACAGGGGCAGACCCAGGGTTCAACACTTCAACATCGCACCAAAAAAACCCTAACTACCAGCCCTTTTGACAACACTTGTGAAGAAGATGAAGTCTCACCTGAGGTAGGGGCAGAGGGGGTTGTAGGACTCAGGTGTCTATAACTGAGATGGGACACAGATCCGTCATTACAACACTTGAAAGAGCACTTAGCCAATAACATGCATTAGTTCTTGAACTTTATCCACATCGCAGGTTAAACCCTTATTACAGATTAGCGCAGTAGTAATCAAGATTAAGCACATCCAATCATTTAGCACATAGCATCAGCTCATATCTAGCATTCATTCACATCATTAAGCACTAAGCAACAACATCATATGCATTGATTATATGTTATAACAACATAACTAAGAAAATAAGCATATAAACAACATCGACAACATCGCACAAAGAACATCAACACATGATATACGTGGTTCATGCCAATGTGGGGCTACGTTCACCAAATATGCTTCTCATTTATTAGTCTTCGATCTCCTTACATTCATTGGCTCCTGTGCACAAAGCCACAGAGCTCAGCTTTGCATTGGATAGGTGATCTGTGCACATCGTAATAGATCTAGCTTCCTCAAAATAAGGTCAAGGCACATAGCCAACTCCTTGATAGCACAAAGCCTTACACAGTCTGTCTGCACAAAGCCTCTTACAATCACTTGCACTTAGCTCTGTAAGTCTCAACACATAGTATGCACAAAATCCAATGACTGCTCTTCACACTTAGCAAACTTTAAATATTCTTGCACAAAGCCAACTTAGACAGGTTAGAACCTTGACTTACATCACTTAGATATATATTTATACATTACAAAATACCTAAACATGGGTAAACCCACGGGATGACATCCCATACCCATTACATAAACCCTAAAAATCCCAAAAAGGCCACAAAACAAGTGAGATCCCGCGATCTCAACTTCGCCTGGGCGCTCCAACTTCGACCAACCTGTCGAAGTCCCAAAAACACGACCAATGTTTCCTCAAAACTTGGTCGAGGGCCAACAGGCCCCCAACACTCACCTGTGACCCGTTCCAAGTCACTCATATCTAGGTAACACTGCTTCGAAGGCCTCAATATTAGCTCGAGCTGCCTCGACTTGCTGTTTCGCTAAAGCCTCCTGCTCGGGGAAATCCTGAATTACTTGCTCAGTGACAGGCCCTTCTAGGCATTGTTCCACTGTTGTAACTACTTGTTCCAGCTGTGAGCCTTGTCCTTCAATCTCTTCAAAAAGCGTGTAGGATTCATCTTTCTCCGGTTGGAGCCTCTGTGTAACCTCCATAACTTTTCTCTAGATGGAAGTGACCTACTGTTGGATTGCACGCTGTACCTGTTATCTTTTCATCTTCTCGACTGCAGCTTCATTTGTGCTTGCACGATGGACGCCTGCTACTTCATCTCCTGGAGCTGTGCTTCCAATTTCCTCGGCTTCAGATCTTCTACCAAATGCTCATAGGTCTGCGCACTTCGGTCACTCAGTTGCTTACACTCTGAGGCAAGTTCCCTAATTCTTTCTACCACATTCTTTGTAGCTTATTCCCTCTGATTGTGCACTTCTTGCAGAGTGCTATGTACTGCTTGGAGTTCTAACTCCATTACCCTTGCTTGAAGCTGCTGAATGGCTTCAACAAGCTTCCCTACTTGCATCTCAGTTGACTCTGGTTCCTGTTATGCCAAGCTCGACACAGAGCAAAGTGCTCTATTCACTGCCTCTTTAACCTCAATCTTCTCTGCAAGCAACTGGTCTTTTTCTTTCTACATCCTCTCTTTATCTTCCTTGAACATCACCCTAATTTCATCTTTCTTTTGTTGTGCAACTTGAAGTTGCTCTAAGGCATCCTCCTTTTCTTGCTTCAAGACCTCTGTGGCCTGCTCCTTTTCTTCTTGGATTCAATGAAGTCGAGCCTCAGTTGCATCTGCTAGCCTTTGTAATTGGGTGGGCTCATCCACCAATTCTACACTTTTTGCTGAAGAAGGCGCAATAGGCACTACGTGGCTCGAATGGATGGCTTGCTATATGTCTCTGAGCTCCTTCTCTATTATTCATACAATGTTTATTTCTTCACTTCATGTCTCTATAGGATATCTTTTGAAGCATCTTCTACAACTGCGATGATGAGATCTACATCGTCCACGATGAGCACATTCTTCGACTGAGGCTTGTTGGCTTGGTTCTTCTTCCGTCTTGAGGGTTTCTGTGGAGAAAAATTCCTTTTCTTTGATGTCTCAACCTCTGTAAGGGGATCCTTTAGCGGTGTTACTTCATCTTTTTCTTGCTTGTCTCCTTTTTCCCCTCCTTCCTCTTTGTTGACTTCGTCCCCTCCTCCTCCTGTCGGTGAATCGGGCCTAATTTCCTCCAATGAGCTATCCTTATCATCACTTTCTATGTTTTGTACTTCCTCCTTTTTCTTCTTTTTCTTTGTGCTGCTCTATCCATCATACTTAGTCTGGGTGACTAAGGGACTTTCGATGATGTAGGGGTCGAAGAGTTCTGCATCTTCTACCGATACAAGGAATTCTGATGGCCATTCCTTGGTTATCTCCTCCATATCTTCGTCAGTCATCTTATAATAAGACTTCATCTCCTCCTTACTTTCATCCTTGCGTGCAGTGATGTAGGTGAAGTGTCGGTCTGCGTGGAACTTCGCTAGTGGCCTATATTGATGCAACATATTCGGGGTCATCCGTGGGAATGATTCGATGGCACGCTTCAGTTGTAGGTAGTAAGAATGGAACACCACATTCGATTTCCACTACTTCGCAATATCAATCGTGCACCACAAAATGGAGAACCTTGCGGCCAACAGTTCCGATGGATTGACTTCTGGGAAGGCTGCTCCTTCCGACATCTTCTAAGAGACAAATGTGATCAGTACCAATAGCTAACTAAAATGAAACTCATACCCTTGATCTTACGCTTCGCGAAAATCCTTTTCCATCTCGTTGACGAGGTAACTTGCCCAATTCATCTGCATTCCTTCTATGCATTTCCCTGTGAGGTCCACTACAAACCCTGCGACTTATGTCGGTCAGTTATTTTTGACGAGCTTGTCAGCGATCAGTTGGAAAGCAAGGCACATTGCTCCATCTTGGATAGAGGCTACCTTGTAGCCTCTCTTTCCCTTATCTACATCGCCATAGTCTTCTTTTATACATTGGGCCAAGGAGCGATCTGCATCTTCCCTGGGTAGAACTGATGAGGGTTCGATCCTTGCATGCTTAGTCCTGTATTGAGATGGATCAACGACTGATCCACAGTGATGCACCTATCAAGTCATAGATACCCTCCATGGTAGCACGACAAGAGGATTTTAACACAAGCGTTAACCTCATGATGTCGGCCGAAGTGGGGGATCTTCATTACGTTCAGGATCATGGATCATGCAAGCTCCTTAATCCATGGCTAGGATACTATCTTGGGCTTCTTCCTAGTCGTCTTCATCAAATACCTATGTGACACAAGCATCGCATAGTTCTTCCGGTCTCTGAGGTTGAAGTCGCTGTTCTTCAAGGCTAGGATGTGTCCTAACTAGGGTTCAACTGCATGTATCCCCTTCGGGAGGTACGCAGTGATCAACATGTACTCAAAATCATGCGGGATGCTGTCATGGTTAACCATGCCAGCCAAAGGTAGGATGTACTCTGGAAAGACTGGCGGGATCTGCTTCACATTATCCAGATCATCGTAGTGCTTGCTTCACTTCACATCAGTGTGGCCGGAAGATCGTCCAGTTGATGGGGATTCTTGCAATCCGCAGTCGATGATGCATGCATTCCTACAGACATGAATTTATTAGTCATGAGGTCTACAAGAATCTCCTCCATAGACTTCTCTACTGCACTACACTCACCCGACATTCACACTTTGTAATAAAATAAATCGGGTAGGCGAATAGACAAGCAAGTTAATCAAATGAATGGCGAGGTCTAGAAAGCACAACGCGCTATGAAATCAATTCTCTATTAGCTCAGATATCTCAGTTTGAAAAAAGTGGTCCCGACACAATGTCCAACGAGTTAAATGGGAAAGTTTCATAACAGATCCCTCCAACGGGTAGGAATACATCCATCCATTATGGCGTGGTCTCAACGGTCCAACGACGATAACTGCATTTCTAGTCATTTTGGAGCGTCATTCTAACGATCGAGGTGCCTGCAATGGTCATATTGCTTCACCATGGAGAAGTACCATTCTGTGTTGTTCTGCTATTCCAACGAGGTTCAACTTCTGCAGATTTGTCTCTCGTGAAGTCTTCTCTGGAACTTCCCATAGTTTTTCTAACTTTTCTTTCTTCTTGCTGAGCTTTCTTTCCTTCTTTCCTATGATATGAGTCTCTGGGTTCCTCTTTCCATTCTTATTCTTACTTTCTCTTAGCCTAGTAGCTTCACACTGCCGATGTTCATCCAAAGGGTGCAAAGGTAGTACTTCTTCTCTTATTAACTCTAGGGTAGGTAATTTTCTTTCTTGCATGGATAGGTCCTTCAAACCTTCCCGTGTTCTTTCAACTTAGACAACTAGTTCTCTTGCCCTCTGTTTCTTTGACTTATCCTCTTATTGTTCTATTAGACGCTCTATTTTTCTAGCTATGAAGTCCATTAATTCTTGCTTTTTCTATTATGTAGCTTCCTCCTCTACTTTCCTTATGATCTGATCCTTTTCAATCCAAGTATTTCCTAACAAAAGTGAAAAGGGGGCACTGCTCTCAACAAACTTAATGACTTCAAATTCTTATTTAGTCGATGTTCCATGGGAAATCATAGGTACATTAGTAACTCTTCCACATAGGGTTATCATCTTTCCTTTAAACAAGCCTATCCTTCCCAATGAAGATATCATAGCAGGCTTTCCCAAAATTTCCCAAGTGCTTTCTGGCATAATATTCACATCTGTTTCTTCATCTAATACACATTCTATGTCGAAGTCTTCTATTCTTGTAACTATGCACTGCTTTTCTTTCAAGATATTTGGTAAACTGAAGTCTCTATGATCATTCAATGTTTCTTTCAACTGTAATAACATAGTCTCTGATTCTTTCTGGTTCTCTAACATATCCTTAGCTTCTTGACTTTCTTTATAGTTTTCTTGTCTCAGGTTCATCTTTTCAACTTTAGCAATTATTCTTTGGAAATCCTCAACCTCATGACCAATAGATATACAACAAAGACAAATAGAACCTATACCAGGGCATTCCTTAGCAAGATGCCCCGGCCTTCTGCAATTATAACACAGTGTCAATCCTCTCTTTCTTTTAAACGATCCCCAACCTCTCTTGTACTGCGCACTGGGATCATCGTACTGGACCTGCAATCTACAAAATTTCTTTCTAGGTTCCTGCATCCACTTGTTAGTCCAAAAATTCTTTCGATGCATAGGAATAACATATCTTTCACTATCTCTATCAAATTTATTAAGATCCATTATTTCTTCTAACTGTGCCCTAGTTTTCAGACTAGGATAAAATCTATCAAGCATACCTAGATTCATACTTTCGAAGAAAAAATTTCCACTTATCTTACCTTTATTAAAGAAGAAAGCTTTAAGATCTTACCTCTTTTCTGTAGACCAGGTTTCTTTCTTAGCACAGAGCTTCACAAGTCAAGTAGAATACTATGCACTATGACAATAGATCTATGCACAAAGCTTTCTCTTTTCTTTAGTTCCCAACAATCACAGTTTCTGTCCCAACAATCACAGTTTCTGTCCCAACAACAGAACCATTTGTTGGCATAGGGGCAGGCCCAGGGTTCAACGCTTCAACAACGCACCAACAAAACCCTAACTACCGCCCCTTTCGGCAACACCTGCGAAGCAAATGAAGTCTCACTCGAGGTAGAGGAAGGGGGGGGGGTTGCTGGACTTAGGTGTATACAACTGAGCTGGGACACGGATATGTGATTACAACACTTGACAGAGCACTTAGCCAATAACATGCATTAGTTCTTGAACTTTATCCACATCGCAGGTTAAACCCTTATTACAGATTAGCGCAGTAGTAATCAAGATTAAGCACATCCAATCATTTAGCACATAGCATCAACTCAGATCTAACATTCATTCACATCATTACGCACTAAGAAACAACATCAGATGCATTCATTATATGTTATAACAACATAACTAAGCAAATAAGCATATAAACAACATCGACAACATCACACAAAGCACATCAACACAGGATATACGTGGTTCACCCTAGTGTGGGGCTACGTCCACCAACTCTTCTTCTCCTTTATTAGTCTTCGATATCCTTACATTCGTCGACTCTTGTGCACAAATCCATAGAGCTCATCTTTGCACTGGACAGGTGATCTGCGCACAACGCACTAGATCCACCTTCCTCAAAATAAGGTCAAGGAATAGAGCCAACTCCTTGATAGCACAAAGCCTTACATAGTCTGCTTGCACAAAGCCTCTTACAATCACTTTCACTTAGCTCTGCAAGTCTCAACACACAATACGCACAAAATCCAACGACTACTCTTCACACTTAACAACCTTTACATATTCTTGCACGAAGCCAACCTAGAGATGTTAGAACCTTGACTTACATCACTTAGATATATATATTTATACAGTACAAAAAGTCCTAAACATGGGTAAACCCATAGGCCGACATCCCATACTCGTTACATAAACCCTAAAAAGCCCAAAAAACCCGCAAAACAAATGAGATCCCGTGATCTCAGCTTCGCCTGGGTGCTCCATCTTCGACCAGCCTGTCAAAGCCCCAAAAACACGACCATTGTTTCCTCAAAACTTGGTCGAGGGCCAACAACACTGCCTCTCACGAAGGTAAGGGCACTAGAAAGATCCCCATAAATATATTTGACGCTAAGAAGGTATCGGGGGGATATCCCTTCAACCAACCTCACGTGACCTCATGATTAACTCCGTTGTAAGCAGATCCTCTGGATATTACCGATTATACAATGGATTTATACACTCCCTTAGTCAGACACATATGTTGATTTAATAGCCTTAGAGAAGTTTACTCACAAAATCCTATTCCAAGGCACTAAATCCTAAACTAGTTTTTGCACCCTAGAAAATAAAATCGTTACTAATCAATTTTAAATTATAGCGTTAATTTTAATGGCCTTGATTACTCAAAAGGTGAGGTCATGAAACTAGTGATGTTATGACTCAACAAGTAAAGTAAATGAATGTGAAAACAATACAAAGTCCTAACTTCAATTTTCAATAAATTATATGCTTCTTAAAAATGCAATTTTCAATTCAATTTTGCAATTCTAAATAAAAATGCAATCTTTCTTTATATGCACTAAGATAAATGACAAAGACTCAAAATATCAAAATGTCAATCAATGTAAAATGCCTAATATTTTGTATTTTTAGTATAAGAAAAATGAAAATGCATGGACTAAATAATAGCTTGATATATAAAGACTCTACTGTGTATAGAAAGAGACAACTCAAGTAGGATACCAAGGAGAAAAACACCCATCCCAATGTACAAGGAAAATCAAAATGAAAATATCATGAGAAAGGCACCGCCCAAAAATTCAACCAAAGACAGGTTACCTATCATTCCACAAACACTTAGCAGTCACTACAGAGACCCAAGAAGACTCAACAATCATCAAAACCTACCCAACAACCACCAAACCCAACAAACAAGCAACAAAGGTTGATGTACACGACTGTTCAAGGGAAAAGCGCGTATGTACGCAATTTGTAGAAGGACAACACAAGTTTATACACGAATAACCTACGTATATGTGTCAAAAACACAACTAAGCTAAGGAGAAGGCTGAAAGACTCAGACCCAGAGTGAACAGAGGCTGTCAAGAAATCATACGACTAGAAACTCAATATGAACGAGAGCAATCTAAGGAGAAAAACACTCCAAACTCCGAGAAAATAAGATTCAATCCCTAATATGGTCACCAATTCTATTATGAGGAAAATCTCTCTATGGCTAGGGATAAACCACAACAGACGGAAATGACTACATAAATAAATTCTATTCTCAAGTATGTTATATAAACAAATATGCTAGCAAGACAATCTAAAAGGCCTACCTCCTCCAGACGTTCAATGAAGTCCATCATTGAGCACTTGACCCAAAGAAATATACCTACAACTAGTCCTCAGTAACCAAGAAACACAAGAATATGGTGATAATATATGATGTTAGCACATTCAATAGCATAATCCATTAACATTCATAACAAATATGCCCATGGAATAATAATTCAAATATTTTCAAGATATCAGTTGGACGAGAAAAATGTATTTCTATTAAGATATGATCAGCGGAAGTGAATAAGTTACAGACTTCCGTTTTGACATAGTTCAAAACCGATAAACTAAGTTCCTTCCAACTGGGCCTCCACCACTTCAATCCTCCACCAAAGGAAAGCTCATGTAAGAGAGACAATGGAGTTCTCACTCAATAAGGGAAGAGCTTGGGGGATGAACACTGTCTTTAGACTTAAAGGATAAAGGGATGCAGACTCAATGTGAAGTGAAAAATTCCTCCAGAGTAACTTTGCTCTCAAAGTTGAATTCTTTCTCCTCTTTTCCATAGCTCGGAATTGGCCCATTTATAGCCTTCAAGTGGAACTGAAGGGCCGATTCGTAATGTTTTTAGTATATGGAAGGCCAAGGATCATTGATCTCTTATCGTGACATAGAAACCCGACACCATTTTTCAATTTTGGGCACATTTCCCGATGTACGCAGGCTTTAGTGGTGCAACCTGCGTATATGCATGCTGTATAGTAGGAAAGGTGCGTATATGTGGACAAATTGTATTTTTAGATCTAGGATTTGAAAAAATGGATGACAAGTCTGCATAGGGAAATGGAAAAAGGCCTTCTATGCAAGATTACATGGGTTGAGGCAAATCTTTCTATAACACACATAATTTCACAATAATTTGTGGAATCTGATCATGATGCCATTGAAAGCATCAACACTACTGATATGATATTCAATGGAGCTTCTCTTTGTAAGGAAACTAGCAGTATTATCCCTTTCCCCCCCCAAGCCATCACCTTTGATTGGGACCACATATTAAATCATGCCTCCACTCTTCCACCTCATTGAAAATATGAGTCATTGTTAAGAAATTAAAAATTCTTTAATGTTTAGTGCATAAGGTGGAATCCCCATGTACTATGCCCTTCTCATGCTAGCAACACTTTAGTTTCCCAACTCTCATTCCATTAATGACCGAGTTACACAATTTTAAAGGTATATTATGTAACCCAACATGAATGTGCCCAATCTCAAAATTGAGCTAGGTAGTAAGACTATCTTGATTGATGTCATGGTTATGCCTAGTTTGATGATTTATAACATCTTTCTTGGACATAATTACATATTATATGTAATGAAATCTATCACTCTTTTAGGTATTTAAATTTCCTCACAAGGGATGCATCATCACCATTGATTAATGTGCATATTGTGAACTCCCACCATATCAAGTACCTAACATGATCCCACCCTTCATTACTTGCATTGATCCAATGAACTATGTGGATACTTCCATTATATATGCCACATCACTTCTAGTGTGTGTGAGTCCATGGCTCTAGAACCATCTCATCATCATTTCAACTTGGATATTGGGTTGATTCATCCACCCTTGGGGGCATTTGCATCAATTTCTTCCAAGCCGATTCAAGAAAGTAACCCTACTTCCCTAACCACTCTCTTCCAATATGATCAATAATTATTTGAATCTATCATTTCTTTCACTGATCCTATGGATAACCTCCATGTAGGTTCTCCTATCAAATTTCGACATGAGCCAAAATGGTCCATTGACATACCCTCCAAGTCCATCCACTTGGAACTATCTTTTCTCTCTCTCAACCAAGACCACCCCTTGAACTTGTAGGGATTCCTTAGGCCCCACAACTAACCCAAAGGACATTAAAATTTTCCCCACACAAGGCGTTGTCAACTAGTTTTGGGTATCAACTTCTCCCATAATTGTCATACAACCTTGAGAATTTGATACACTTTTTCATATCATTTTTGTAGATGCTTAGCTTTAAACTTTCTCTCGTTATGCATTTGGTTGATTATCAATGGTATTTTGAAGCAACCATTCTATCAACCTATATCCCATGATGCTAAGGGGTATATCGCTACTCACCATGGTCACGTAAGACATTATTCAACCTACATTGTGTTCTTTTTGGAAACTATCATTGCATTTGCTCATGTTGACTCCTCCTAGACATCATACGATATGATACCAATGGCCATATTAGAATGGTCCACCAACATAACACCATCAATTTTCATGGAAAGTCCTCATCATCCTTGGTCTTTTTGGTTACCCACCATGTCAGTGCTTTGTCCTTCATATCCTTCACATCAAGGCCTCCCTTGGGAATGCATCATTACCTAGCTTCCTTAGCTAGAATTACTCTAGAACTTATCATTCTCCAACCTCCCAAGTCTCCGCTAGTCTTGGTGTTGTATGTTTTTGACCTTCCCAGTAACACAACCTACTCTATTGTCACTAGATCCCTTTTAGATCATATGATAAACCTCCATCACACCAATGAAGGCTCCATGTATATTATTGGGATTTTTTTTAATTTTTTTTTATAGATTGTTGGATTATGTGTTGATATTTTCCCAAAGGTTGAGAAAACCATTTCTTCCACTCACATATCTTAAGTTTCCTTACACTTGAGCTTCCCATTTCTCAGTCTAAAGTGCCATTGCATAAGGGGAATTATTGTTGGATTACTGCCACAATAAAGAGAGCTCACTAGAGGAATCAAACAAGTCTCCCATGGAGAATGATTATATTCCACATATACAAGCATCTCCTCATGTGGCATTTCATGTTTTATTGCCTTTCTATTGGACAATAGATGATTTCTCTTCTCCCCCCCACAAAGTGTTGCTTGAATAATTTAGATTTATTGCTTGAATGGTTTGTTAGTTAGTATACATGGATCATGGTAAGATTTGATTATATTATTGTCTTGTTTACTCACATTTTCTTTCTCTCAGCTTAAAATTGGTCAAGATAAGTTTTCCATACACCTTGTATGAAAAATCCATAGAAAAATGGCGATTCCACTAGACATTTGAGATCCATATCTATTTCTTTGGTTGTTTTTAGGGATATCTTTAACTTCTTATTATTTAAGAGGTTAGTTTAGGACACCAACTTGATCCCATATCCTAATGGTGAGGTCATTTGTTCCCAAATTTTGTTCTTTTACCTTCCTAGAAGCAATGTAGTTGTTTTTCCTTTTTCTACATGAACAATGTATTTTTTCCTCCAAAAGTTGCATGGTCCAAAAAATATCCTTTTATCCATAGTCACACTAATGCATATCTATTAGACCAGTTTCCATGCAATTGAACTGGGATTTAGCATTTTTTTTTCACAATCTATTAACTACTTTTTCATCATTTAATTGCTTAGAGAATAGGTAATTTAAGTAGATAAAGAACAAACTTGATGATTTCAAATATTTATCATTTCATTTTTTCCTTACCCACAATTCATTCAACATTTTTCTCTCTACATTTCAATATCAAGTTGTTCATGCCACTTGTGCACACAATGAATGACCTAAAGACTCTTCCACATATGATTATTCTCTTTGTATTGTACTCATTAGTGATATTAGTGGATCATAAATGATTGGGAGTTTGAAATACCTCCTTCAGAACTCTTTAAAAGATAAAAATATTGGTTCATGGTGCCAAGCCAAGAATTTCAAAAGAATCCAACAAACAATCTTAGTCTAATCCATTAAAATCCTAGGCCTTGAGGACCAAAATAATTTATAGTTTAGGTTATGACTATGGGGTTAGGAATCCGAACAACACCCCATGATTGTTTCTCATTGAAACATAGTTGTTACCTTAGGAAACTGTAATTTTTTTCTAAAGGATGTGTTTTCCAACATAAGGGAAGTGCTCTCTTTTGAGTGTCCATGTTTATGTCGAGACTAGTAGTTTTATATTCAAACCACCTATCACTAAAACTTTTCCACACATATTATGGATCACATCCATGAATGGCGTTGATGGCATAACCTTTTTAGGAATGACCTTCATGCCTTTGTCCTTTTGGATTGGTTCTTGAAAACATTCATCCTTATCATTGCTAAAGACATGGCCACTAGCATGCCCTAGACTAAACAAGAGGTGATATTAAAATCCCAACAATATTACCACACATGGTTAGAATATCAACCCCCCTCAACACATGTCATCCCAAACTCCCCTTAGAAACTATCACATGACCTACCTTTAACACAAAGGTCATCCCATGTCACATATGGTATTATAGATTTAGTCTCTTTCACTGCCACACAATAGTTCAAACACATGTTGATGTCCCATGGTACCATCCTTTCTGGTCACCATCATGGTTGACCTCCCCCATATGGTGGGTAGGGTTTGTCTTATGGTAGTTACATCTCTTGTTGTATCCCCATCCCCTTGTATGCCTCAAAAACCACTTATGGTGTCCATCCCTCCTTAGAATCCAATATTTCCATTTTTTTCCCTTCATAATGCCATTCTACACCACCACCCTTTTTCCCAACCTCCCATATCCACTTGGTCAACACTTCCTACCAACTTGGTCCAATTTTCGCACAAGAGACCTCACTAGGCCAAGCCAATCAAAACCCTCATAAGAAGGGTATGACAAAGAAGGATAACCATCAATACCACGGGGAAAGGGGGAAACCATCCTACAACAATAATCATATTGGGGGAAATCCAACTCAAGATACAAACCAATGCCCTTGAAACCCAAATTATCAAGGTCATGCCAACCACTTACAAACCAACTATCCATGTTCTCTTAATTGTGACAAATATGGACACTACACCCATCATCGTCTTGAACTTCCTGAGTTCCAACACTTGAGATATTTTTGGGCTAACTACAATAACAATACCCCATCCAGAATGTTAAATCCTCACAAGGTCACCCTAACCCTCAACCTCTAGTTGTCTTGAGTAACCCATTCTCCCAAAAACATGTAGAGGCCCATGCATCCTCTTCCTCACTATCTCATTACAAGTTGGTGACCCATATTTCCACCATATCTAGTGCATAGTTGGAACCCAATCAAGTAGACTTGGAGGAATCATTTCCATTTATAGCAACATTGTAATCTGTTAAGAACCAAATATCAATATAGCATAGAAAAACCTCAGAAAAAGTACTCAACGCCTTGAAAAAGAGATAATTTCAGTTAATAAGCCTCTTCGAGGAGGAAACCTCCTTTTACCCCACTTAAATGTTCAAGTACAAGATGATTCCAAATGAAAATTTCTCCTTGGTATATATATGAGACTAGGAGGTATAATTACAACTAATCGAATAAAGCCAACATAAATAAAATAACATTACTAATTTAATATGCCCCAATTAAGGGGTAATGAGCCAATATTAGGGCTTAACATGCCCCTCCCCTTGAGACAAGTGTTGTCCACAACGCTTGAGTAACTATGGATGCTTCTATATAAAAGACTCATCTTCCCAAGTGGAATCTTCAGCCAGTAGTTTCCTCCATTTAATGAGATACTCTAAAATGGATCTATTCCTCAGCAGGCGAATTCTTGTGTCAGTGATGGATTCAGGTTCCAATATGATTTTTCCTTCCTCGTCAAGTTCTGGAAATATAGTTTGAATTGGGATATTGTTGCCTATAACCTTCTTTAAGCATGAAACATGGAAAATTGGGTGTATTCGTGAAGATGCAGGCAACTCCAATTTGTATGCCATAGTACCAATCTTTTGCAACACCTTATAAGGGCCATAGTACTTTGGTGATAATTTATTATCCTTCTTGGCTTGCTTGAGGGACATCTGTTTGTATGGTTGTAGTCTTAAAAACACCCAATTCCCTACTTCAAAACTTCTTTCACTACGATCTTGATCTGCTTGTTGTTTCATGCGATTATGTGCCATGGTCAGGTTGTCCTTTAAGATTTGGAGAACTTGTTGTTGATTCTCGATGTGATCTTCCACTGCTTAAACCTTAGATTTTTCTTTTAGAGAAGAAGTGATGGAACGAGGGTGGTATCCATAAAGTTCCATAAATGGTGTCATTTTTGTTGCAGTATGAAAGGAAGTGTTATACCACCATTCTGCCAAGGGTAACCATTTGAACCATTGTGTTTGTTTATTAGAGACAAAGCAACGAAGGTAGCCTTCCAGACATTTTTTCACTATCTCGGTTTGTCCATCAGATTGAGGATGATAGGATGAGCTATGAGCCAATTGAGTACCCAAACAAGAAAATAATTACGTCCAAAAATGTCCAATGAAGATGGGATCTCTGTCACTTACAATAATCTTTGGGATGCCATGTAGTTTTTGAACTGTCTCCATGAATGCGGTGGCAACTATACTAGATTTGAAGGGATGAGAGAGTGCACAAAAGTGTGCGTACTTGGTTAGTCTATCAACAATCATCATGATGACACTCTTTCCTTCAGACTTCGGTAACCCTGTGATGAAATCCATGGAAACCTCTTCCCAATGCTGACTTGGGATGGATAATGGTTGTAAAAGACCTGGGGTCTTAATTGTTTCCACCTTATTTTGTTGGCAAACTAAACATTCTACCACAAACCTTTGAACATTAGTTTTAAGGCCATCCCCAAAAAAATCCTTCTTGACTCTATGGTAGGTTTTAAAAAATCCCGAGTGCCCTCCTACTGGAGAGGTGTGCAATTCCAATAGTACCTTTTGTTTGAGTTGGGAGTTCTTACATAAATATAAGCGATCTTTGTACCATAGTGAATCATTTTTCCATGTAAATGTATCTAATGCACTGGAATCCTGCTGCAACCTTTGAATGAGAGTCCACACTTTTTCGTCATTCTTCCATTCATCCCTTGCTTCTATTATCCAATCGGGTTGGATGACCGAGATAGCACAGAGAAAGGCCTCAACATCTTCATCCTTTCTCGAGAGTGCATCTGCCACAACAATTTGCTTCCCCTTTTTATAGACGATTTCAAAATCATAACCCAATATCTTGGTTACCCATTTTTGTTGTTACTCTGAAGATAGTCTTTGTTCCAGGAAGTATTTAAGACTATCATGATATGTTTTGACCTTGAAGTGCCTACCTATTAGGTAAGGACACCATTTCTTCAATGCATGTAGTATTTCCATCATTTCCTTCTCATAAATGGGTTTGTTTAAGTCCTTTCCCTTGAGTGGTGGACTTTCAAAATCCAGGGGCCTTCCTTCTTGCATTAGGACAACACCAATTCCATTTCCCGAGGCATCACATTCCACAATAAAGATTTTTGTGAAGTTTGGAGTGGTCAATACAGGAGATTTACACATCACCTCTTTAAGTTGTTCAAAATATTTAGTTGCCTCCGGAGTCCATGAAAATGCATCCTTCTTAGTTAGTTCTGTTAAAGGTGCTGCTATTCTTCCATAGTGCTGAACAAACTTGCAGTAGTAACCTGCCAAACCCAAAAATCCTCTAAGATTCTTCAATGCTTTGGGAATCGGCCAGTCCATCATGGCCTTAATATTGTTAGGGTCTACCTTGACACCTTCACGAGATACAATATGACCCAAATACTCTACCTTATTCACTCCAAAGAAACATTTGGATGGTTTGGCATATAGTTGTTTCCCCCTTAGTAGTTGTAGCACCTTGTCAACATGTCACACATGATCCTCCCAAGACTTGCTATAAATTAGTATATCATCAAAAAATACTAACCCAAATTTTCGAAGGAAGGGCTTGAAAATGGAATTCATCAACCCATGGAATGTGGAAGGTGCATTTTTAAGGCCAAAAGGCATGACCAAAAATTCATAATGGCCTTCATGAGTTCAGAATGCTGTTTTTGGGATATCTTCTTCCTTCATTCTAATCTGATGATACCCTGAACGAAGATCCAATTTTGTGAAATAGATTGCTCCATGTAGTTCATCTAACAATTCATCAATGACAGGAATGGGAAACTTATCTTTAATAGTGATCTTGTTGAGCTCTGTATAATCTGGACACATATTCCATGATCTATCTTTCTTGAATACCATTACCACTGGTGCAGAGTAAGACTTTGGCTAGGTATAATAATGCCAGCCTCTAACATTTCTTCAACCATGCGCTCAATTTCACTCTTCTGGGTGTAAGGGTATCTGTATGGCTTGATGTTGGGAGGAACACTCCCAGGAATTAGGTGAATTTCATGATCATGATTTCGAGTGGGTGGAAGACCTTTGGGAATATTTTCAAATACTTTGGAATTCTCATCAATAATCCCTTGGAGATATTGAGGAATAGATGGCTTAGATGTTTGAACATCTAGTGAGCATAGTTGTGTAATAATGCCTTGATGCCCATTTTTCAATAATTTTGTCATGCCATTAGAGATTATCACCTTACCAGGTTTCCCTGTGATACCTCTTAACTCAATTTTTTTTCCTTCCAATGAAAATTTCATGAAAAGTTCTTGAAAATTAAAAGCCATTGTTCCTAATGATTGTAACCATTGGATTCCTAGTACAATATCTGCACCACCCATGGGTATAGCAATCATTGGACTATTCATTACATATTCCCCCATAGTAAGATTAATCTTATTGCATTTTCCTGAGTAATTGATACTTCCTCCATCTGTAATCATTACTTGAAAATCTGGCGCTAGATATACAAAGCAATTGAGAGATTTGGCTAATTTATAGTGAATGAAATTATGAGTACTGCTAGAATCAATTAGGACTATTACCTTTTTCTTTTTGATGTACCCTTCGATCTTGAGGGTTTGAGGAGTGCTAATTCCAACCAATGCATTACATGATATTGTGGGAGTCAACTCTTCAGACGAACTTGCTTCTACGTTTTCATCTTGAGATGGTTCTTGTTCTTGTTCTTCTTCATCTTCACAATCTATGTAGAATAATTTCTTCTCACCACACTTATGTCCCTTACCATACTTGTTGTCACAATTAAAGCATAAAACTTTTGCTTTTATTTCCTCCAATTGTTGAGGTGTCAACCTTGTAGGTTGAGGTGTTTTAGAAGAAGCTGCATTGTTCTCTATATAGATGTTAGGATTGGTCCTTCTATTAGTCATAGCCATATTTTTACTTTCAACATATCTTGCCACCTTAAATGCATTCTCCAATGATTTGGGTTCCCAAAGGCGAACCTCATGTTGAATGTTATCCTTTAAAGTTCCTTTGAATACATCAATCAAGTGCTCATCTGGAATATCGGTTACCTTTATATTCAATCTTTGGAAGTTCTCAATGTTCTTGGTAACTGAACCCTTTTGCTTGATATTTATCAATTAGCTAAAGAAGATATTGCTCCTTGTATCCTCATAGTGTGCTATCATTTCTTCCGTGAAAATTGTCCAAGTGACGAGTGACTTGCGAGAACAAATCCATCGATACCATACCAATTTGTACCTTTTGTGTATGTGGCACATTATGTAGATCAAAGAATTGCTCCATCTGAAGTATCCATGTGATTGGGTCCTTGCCATCGAACTTCCTCATATCGATCTTAGGAACATGGTTGGTCTTCAACCCAAAGTTGGATTTTCTCCATTCTTGATTCACCTTCCTTATGTCCTCATCATGAATTTCATGGGATGCATTTTCACTTTCAGGTGTCTTCTTTGTTACAAAATTTTTCAATACTTCCATGATCTCCTCTTTTAAACCATCCATCTTTGCCTCCAACTTAGATTCCATCTCTTGTAGTTCATCTTTTGTTACTATCTTCTTTTGTAAATCATTTATGTCCATACACATTTCTTCACCTTCATCAAGAGTCCAAGTAGGATTGTCTGGAGGCTTATTTGGTGTAGAAGTTCCCTTTTTGGGTGGCATGTTGGCCAAGTATCACTTTTGAACCTTGATTTTGAGGTGGTTTTGCTAGACAATCTTTCTTCTGTTGTATCTCCCAAGTTTTGGCCCTTCTGGGTATGAAACTTTATTTTTTGTAGTTCTCTGATATTTAGTCTCTCTAATTCCACAGGTTGGATCAAAATTGGATGTGCCAAGTGGAATTTATGGTTCCCCACAACTTGTTGATTTTTGGCCTTTCCAGGAGATCTCATTTGTACAGCGTGCCCTGCAAAAAATAATTGATATAAAATTATGAAACTCGTACTAGAAATACTACAGAATGTCCACTATCCAATGAAACCAGCCCACTCAATTTGGATACTCTAGGAAGAAGTTATGAGTGTTTTACCTGGAACACCTTCTTGAGACTAGTTAATAGGACTAGTCAGATACCCTATCTTCCACATGGTGTATCTATAAATTTAGTATGACCTAGAATGTGAACGTTGTACCACATATACCTTACTAATTTCTGTGAATATCCTCCAGAGTTTAGGGTCTGAAACATTACAAAAAATTCTTTATAGCAAAAATTCCGCAATGACTCAGTTCAGGATGATTCCAGAACCCTATCTTTTACAGGATGTATCTGTGATAGTATAAGGCTTCAGGAGCTGAAATTTTAATCCAACTTACCTTGATCCGTATACTAAATATCCTCCAAGCCGTTCCTTCTGAAACATTGTAGAAAAAGAGTTATAGTGAAAATTCCAAGGTGTCTCAGATGTAGCAATGAAACCCCAAGACCTTGAGCTCTGATACCATATGTTAAGAACCAAATATCAATATAGCATAGAAAAACCTCAGAAAAAGTACTCAACGCCTTGAAAAAGAGATAATTTCAGTTAATAAGCCTCTTCGAGGGGGCAACCTCCTTTTACCCCACTTAAATGTTCAAGTACAAGATGATTCCAAATGAAAATGTCTCCTTGGTATATATAGGAGACTAGGAGGTATAATTACAACTAATGGAATAAAGCTGACATAAATAAAATAACATTACTAATGTAATATGCCCCAATTAAGGGGTAATGATCTAATATTAGGGCTTAACATAATCATTTGAGCTTATCTTTGTAAGGAAAATGACAGTATGCACCCTCCATCCATCACCTTTGATTAGGACCGATGTATCAAAGCATTCCTCCCCTCTTCCACCCCGTTGATATATGGGTTATTGTTAAGAAATTTAAAATTATTTGATGTTTAGTGCATGAGGTGGCATCCTCATGTACTATGTCCTTCTAATGTTGGAAATACATTGTTTCCCCCAATATCATTCCATAAATGATCAAGTTAGAAACTTTTGAAGGTAGACTATGTAACCCGACAGGATTGGGCATAATCTCAAATTTGAGTTAGGTGATAAGACATATATCTTTATCTTGATCAATGTCATGATCATGCCTAGTCTGATGGGTTAAAAAATATTTGTTGGACATGATTATATCTATGTAATGAACATTACGATATTGTCTTCACTCTTTCAAGTCATCAAATTCCCTCACAAGGGACTCATCATCACTAGTGATAAGCTTGCATACCGAATCCATCACCACATCCTATACTAACACAATCCCTCTTTTCATTGCTCACACCAAGCCAATGAACTTTGTGGCCACTTCCACTATTTGCACCACATCCACTTCCACCATGTGCAAGCCCATGAATCTAGAAACAACTCATCATCACTTCATCTTGGAATTTGGGTTTATTCATCTACCCTTAGAGGCATCTACACTAATTTCTTCCCGCATTCAAAAAAGTATCCCTACCTACCCAACCACATTCGTCGTTGATCATGAATAATTATTTGAGATTATCACTTCTTTTGATAGTCCTAGAGATAACCTATGCCTAGGTTATCCTACCAGTTTTTTTTATTTGAGGTTATCACTTCTTTTTCTAGTCCTATAGATAACCTCCACCTAGGTTATCCTATCAGTTTTTCACATGGTCCAAAGTAATCCACCAACATACCCTCCAACTCCATCACCTTTATCATTATCTTTTCTTCTTATCGACCAAGACCACCCATTTAACTTGACTGGGATTCTTTAGGCCCCACAACCAACGTAAAGGACAATGATATTTTCCCCACAAAATATGTTTTCAACCAGTTTAGGTCCCAACCTCTCCTATGGTTTTCATACAAACTCAATAATTTTATACACGTTTTCAAATCCCTTTTTGTGGATTAAAAATACGCAATTAAGAAAAAATACGCAATTAAAAAATATGCAATTAAGGTCCATAATGGAGTGGACAAAGCTTCCGATGAGGACCTGTAAGGCGTTCTTTCTGCAAGTGCAACCAAACTTTTCCTCCCACCTAAAAATGGTGTGGAAACCGATGTTGATCATGGTGTTTCTTGTACTTAGTATTGGACTTCTGTAAAATATCCTGAACCTACTGGCGGATGTGCTCGATCCACTCAATGAATTGGGTGGCTTTGTCAGCTTTAGTTGGAGCATGTGATGAGTCTACCTAGGTGGCCACAAGGGGTAGTGAAACATCCATGGGACCCAATGGTTGAAATACCAACCCCACATGAAAGGTGTTGTGGCTAGTTGAACTATGTATGGCTCTGTTGTAGCTGTGTTGAACATAGGGAAGACTCTCATCCCAGATGCGAGGATTCTTGAAATTGTACATGTGAAGGATGTGCATGATAATCTGGTTGATGACCTTTCTTTGTCCAACCATCTGGGGGTGGAAGGAAATGGACTTGGTGATCTTGGTGTCCATCAGTGACTAGAGGCTCGACTAGAATGTGCTAAGGAATCAACTGTCCTGATCTAAGATAATGGTTTGTGGGATCCCAAAGTGTACCCATACTTGTTCAAAGAATAGCTTGGTAGTGGTCTCCACTGTGATGCTCTTCCTATAGGCGGCCAGAATTGCCATCTTGGAAAATTGGTCAACAACCACAAAAACACAGTCATTTCCCTGCTTGGTGGATGGAAGGCACGGCATGTAGGCCCGAGATTCGGTGTTTTTAACTAGTGTTTACTATTATAAAAGTTAACAACTCTCATAAAGGTGGGGAAGAGGATGGGATATGGTGGTACAACAAAAAAAAATCTCATGTGTCCTGTCACATTTAATAATTGGAATTTGACAGTCCTAAGAAAAGGTAGTTTGCAATATTGTCTCCTCTTTTTCACAAAAGTTATAAGAATAATCTATGAAGTTTGACTTTAGCTAGCTTAGCTTTTGTGAAAAGACATTGATAATATAAAAGTATAATTTTAAATATAGATTTTTTTTTACTGTTCTCGTTTCAAGGTGTAAATAAAAAATCAAAAGATAATTTAAATAAATATGATTCATTAAGTTATGTGAGAAAAGTAATTAAGCATAGAAAGCAAACGATAGAAAAGTAATTAAAGCATAGAAAGAAAAATAGTATATAATAATGTTTGTATCAATGCTTTACGAAAGAGAGGATGAGATAGAAAAGAGACTCAATTTGTGCTATACTTGCATAGTATTAGTATATATACATACATATAGGAATACATTCTAGTTAAAATATCAAGATTATGTTCTTGAAAGTGCTTCTATTTCTATAAATATTGATGATTGTTTTTCATGTGTTGTGGCAATGCATGTATAAGAATCTTGGCAATGATTGGCTTTATTAATGTGAGTGTAAATATAATACTTGTTGTGTGGGATGTTGAGTGTGCTCTCAGTGCTGAAATGTCTGCATAGAGTTGAAGCATGAGTGCACAGACTCTAGAAATAGTTATGTGTGATGTTGTTTGCACTAAATTTTATTGAGGTTTCAAGGTGCTTCCTCAAAAAAATGTCCACAAACATCAATGAGAAGCCATCAAGGGCACTATCACTTCGTACCTATGAGTTGCACTACTCCTTGAACCTATAAGAGGAATTAAGAACTAAGGGTGGCTTAGTTGCAAGTAGCAGTCTAGAGTAACCCCTTTCCACAAAAAAACATGTAGTGGCTCAAGAACAAGATGCATTGCATCCTCTTCCTCACCAATGCATCACAAGTTGGTGACATAGCTTTCCACCATATCTACTACATCATTGGAACCATGAATCATCTAGATTGGGAGGAATAATTTCCACTTCTACTTGTTGACGAGAGGAAATGAAATGTTCATATGTCAACTTTTCGACCTTTTGGTCGACTAAACCAATAGGAGGCGGGAATGATCACCCTGATTTTATAGCCCAAGTATTAACATAATCTCTGCCTTCATGATAAGTCAGGAAAGATAACATGAAAATAGAAAACGTATGTACATGATATTATTCTAAATATATAACTAACATGGCATCATACATATGTGTACCAATAACACAACAAACACACGAACAATATTCTCTTGTCACTTTAAATATTTATGCGAATTATTTCATTCACAACAAGATTTGAACGAAAGAAATGCACTAACACATAACATAAAGTAAAAAACTGAAATCAAAATTTGTATAATAAAAATATAAATCTGATATATACAATGATAGAGAATGACATTCAGGTGAAAGAAGAGAAAATAACTCAAAACAAAGAAATATGAATATGAAAAATTAGTCTTGTTTATTCAATATTTCTTCATTAGTACATTAGAATGACAGTCTTTAAGCTCTTTCAGACTTCTATGAAAGTGTGGACCAAAAATGTTTTCTTGCATAAACAAGTAGTGTTTATGAGACCGCTTGGCTACGATATAAATGACAAACAAATATTTTTGGATAGACAAAGCTGCAACAAGATTCTATGAATGATTTTGGATGCTGGTATCAGTCTTTGCAACCAAAAAACCAATTAAACAAAATAATGGTGGAAACAATAAAGAATTTTTCTTCAGTGACCAAACAATAAGATATACCTTATGCAAACAAAAAGATCAGGACTTGACCTCCCATTTTTCCATTTAAAAAAGAACTCCTTCTATCAACAAAATTGTTGGAACCTAGTAATTCTTAGTGCACTAATAAGAAATGAATTTTAAAAATGAGAAAAATGCTTTAAGCATACCAAAACGAGTGTGGAAAAAGGACCATGTTTATTTCCAAGGCTTGAATCTTTATACCGTTTTCTACCAAGATAATTGGTAACTTCCAATATTCGTTATCAACAAAAAAATGATAACTAATTGTTAAAATGAGGTCATATGGACAGACCACAAGTTATTTTATAACTTCAAGCTAACTCAGAAAGAGGCATGGGAAAAAATAGAACAAAGTTTTAAATATGGTTTTCAAACAAAAATAAAAAAGGGGGCCTCCCTCCCTTATCCATAAGGTTTGATAAGATTTGATGATTTTCTTGGTTATTCTTAACATCACACACACACACACACACACACACACACACACACACACACACCCAATTTAACAGATGACACGACCATCATATTCATACAAAGTTTCATATGTATAAAATCAAATGAGTACGTACACTGTGTCTTTACTTTCATTTTCCACAACATATTTTAACTTTCATTCGACAATCCAAATATACATATTCTTTGGCCATACAAGTTGTAAATAAATTCTCATAATTAAATATTAGTTTTGGAATGAAAACTCAAGCCAAATAGAGACCCATTTTGAACTAAATTCACTGAACTTTAATCGTTGTGATTCTCTTTATACGTATATATAACCACAACAAACACAACTATTATCCATTGTCAATATGTGTACTGTATATCAGAAACTGTACCCACAAACCAAATTAGAATGATAACCAGAGGCAAGCAAAGATACTCAACAACTCATTTCTCTTTAAAACCGAACACAAATATCAAATGTGTTTAGTAAAATTGAGTGTTATAACCATCAGGTAGGGTATCAGGTTGATAGAGTGAGGGAAAAAAATCGGCATTTAAAAAAAAAAAAAAACATATGCCACATGTAACATATGAATAATATTTATATTAGTGTACAATAGAGATGTAGTGACATACTTATCATATTCAGGTGTACACATAATTGTTTTCCAATTTTTTTTATCCATATATAACTTTTAAGAACAAACCCAACATCATTTCAAATTTGCAAGTGCAAACATAGATTTAAAGGGTTCAAGACATCCTTTCTTTTGTTCATATATTCTCGAACATATATCCATGAATATACAATCATCTACAGACTGGAATTGCTTTTAAACATAATATAACATATACGACCTTGAGACCATATGAGAGGCCAGGCGCATGTTATATTTACAACTTCATCCACGAACTGCTCATAAATATTACGTTGATGGAAAAAATTTTGGGGAGAGAGGATTATGGTGATAGGGTTGAATGGCCTGGCTTCAGGACGACATGTGATGAAGACAAGCGAGGTCCTGTTCATAACGTGGTCATTAAATAATGCAAAAAAAACCATAAATATAACATGAAATTAAAAAAACTCTTGAAAATCATATCTTAGGGTATGATGATGAGAATAAAATGGATAGAGTGCCGAAGTTGTCTATGAAAACTCAAATCAAACCAACACATA
This sequence comes from Picea mariana, assembly GCA_032191745.1. Classification (NCBI taxonomy): domain Eukaryota; kingdom Viridiplantae; phylum Streptophyta; class Pinopsida; order Pinales; family Pinaceae; genus Picea; species Picea mariana. The sequence continues at coordinate 114,946 of JASDQU010102867.1, read as the reverse complement.
GACATTGTGAATGATTAACCACGTGAATCAGGGTGATTACCTTTCCTTGCGAGTGAAATTTTGAGCCATAGTCATATTCTCCAGGTCAATGAATAGAGAAGACCACCTCCAGGTCTAAGAGACACAAGCCATTGCCCTCCATATGCTTTCAGGTAAGAGGCTCAAGCAGAGTTCTAGATCTTGGCCAAACCACAGAGAAATGAATGTGAGCCGAATGAAATCAATGTCATTAAACGAACGAATCGACTATGAGTTGGTGATGTGTGTGAAGTAGAATGGTGGTAATCTTGAGTTGAATTCCATTTCCATGTGAAAACTCTATTCTGTGTGTGGATTCGGTGCAATACATCCACCGTTGATCTCATACCTACCATCTTCAATGTGATGGATGTTGGGTTGACTCCACTATATCATGATATAATTCATGGGCTCAAAATTTGAGTTTCATATTGCATGGTGTCAGGTGGTAGATTCATGGTACACAAAGTCACCATGAAGTTTCAAACTTCCATAATATACAACCATGCTTGACGATATAACCATGTTTTCCAATTAAAACATGTTTTCAAATTAATACAAGGTCAACGATATAACCATTTCAACATGTTACAACCATTGCAATTTTTAATAAAACATGGTGTATAACATATCATTCCATATGGGTTTTGGTATCTCTCTCTCTCTCTCTCTCTCTCTCTCTCTCTCT
>JASDQU010102867.1:73292-83526 GCA_032191745.1 Picea mariana | reverse complement strand
CTTCTTGTTAAGGGGGAGTGTTGAAATAATGTAACTGCGAAGAGCATTCTTATTATTATTGGATTAAATCCCCATTGCGGATTAATCATGTCATTATTATTATTATTGTTATTGGATTAATCCCCATTGTGGATTAATCATGTCGATAATTGTATAAGGACCAAATCCCCTTTTGTGGATTGGTCATCAGACAATTACAAAGGGTAGAATAAGAAGTCGGCCCCAACAGTTATTATGGAAGACCCTGAATTAATTGAAGGTGGATTTACCCACCCAGAGTGAGAAGTTGGCCCTGCCACTTGTGACCTTTCACCTGTGCCAATCTTGTATAAATAAGAGGCTAGTGCCTCACTTCAAACACACAACTCACTTGCTCATTCTCTTATGAGGCAAGCTGCAATTACCAGTTGGAGAGAGGAGAAGAAGAGTGGCGCATCTCTTTGAGAGGAATATCTGTATTGGTTTGAGTTATCTCTTGAACATTGTATAAGCTATTTATGATAAGGAAGTTTTTGCTGGGTTTTCTTCCCCTAGAGGGTTTCCCAGGATAAATGATGTGTCTCTTGTGAATGTGTATTTCTCAGTGATCTTGTTCTTATTATGCTCTTATCTATTGAAATGCAAAGAACTATAATAATGGCATAAACATTAACAATAAAAATACCCCATCCAGAATGTTAACTCCTCATAGGTTAACCCTAACCCTAAATATCTAGTGGTATTGAGTAACCCCTTCTCCCAAAAACATGTATAGGCCCATGAATAGGATGTCCATGCATCATCGTCCTCACTATCTCATTACAAGTTGGTGACCCATATTTCCACCATATCTAGTGCATAGTTCGAACCCAATCAAGTAGACTTGGAGGAATCATTTCCACTTCTAGAAACATGATAACCATTTGATCTTCTCTTTGTAAGGAAAATGGAAGTATGCACCTTCCATCCATCACCTTTGATTAGGGCCAATGTATCAAAGCATTCCTCCCCTCTTTGACCCCTTTGAAATATGGGTTATTGTTAAGAAATTAAAATTTATTTGATGTTAAGTGCATGAGGTGGCATCCTCATGTACTATGTCTTTCTAATATTGAAAACACATTGTTTCCCCCAATATCATTCCATAAATGATCAAGTTAGAAACTTTTGAAGGTAGACTATGTAACCTGAAAGGATTGTGCATAATCTCATAATTGAGTTAGGTGATAAGACAAATATCTTTATCTTAATCAATGTCATGATCATGCCTAGTCTGATGGGTTAAAAACTATTTGTTGGACATGATTACATCTATGTAATGAATGTTATGATATTGTCTTCACTCTTTCAAGTCATGAAATTTCCTCACAAGGGACTCATCATCACTAGTGATAAGCTTTCATATTGAATCCCTCACCACATCCTACACTAACACAATCCCCCTTTTCATTGCTCACACCAAGCCAATGAACTGTGTGGCCACTTCCACTATTTTCACTACATCTAGTTCCACCATGTGAAAGCCCATGGCTCTAGAAACACCTCATCATCACTTCATCTTGGAATTTAGGTTGATTCATCTACCCTTAGAGGCATCTACACCAATATCTTCCCCCACTCACAAAATTATCCCTACCTACCCAACCACATTCTTCCTTGATCATGAATAATTATTTGAGGTTATCACTTCTTTTTCTAGTCATGGAGATAACCTCCGCCTAGGTTATCCTATCAGTTTTTTATTTGAGGTTATCACTTATTTTTCTAGTCCTAGAGATAACCTCCACCTAGGTTATCCTACTAGTTTTTCACATGGTCCAAAATGATCCACCAACATACCCTCCAACTCCATCCCCTTTGGCATTATCTTTGCTTCTTATCGACCAATACCGCCCATTTAACTTGACTAGAATTATTTAGGCCCCACAACCAACATAAAGGACAATGATATTTTCCCCACAAAATATGTTTTCAACCACTTTAGGTCCCAACCTCTCCTACGGTTTTCATACAACCTCAATAATTTGATACACTTTTTCAAATACCTTTTTGTGGATGCTTAGCCTTAAACTGCCTCTTGTTATACCTTTATTTGATTATCTCTAATATTTGGAAGCAAAAATCCCCTTAGTCTATATCCACCAATGATAGAGGAAAAACCATTTCCTACCATGGTTACGTAAGACCTTGCTGAAGACACAATACACACCTGCATTGTGTGCCTTTTGGAAACCATTATTACACCATCTTGTGTTTTGTGCTCCTAGAAATCATATGACCATGGGACCTATGGCCTAATCAAAATGATGCACCATTATATCACCGTCACTTTGGATGGTGAGTCCACATCAACCTCAATCTCTTTGGTTACCTCCCATGTGAATTCCCTAACCTTCCTATCCTTTGTAGTAGGGCCTCCCTTGGTAACTCATCATTCTCTATCCTCCTCAGCCAAAATGCCTCCTTTGTAACTCATCACTCCACAACCTCCCAAGTGTACACCAGCCTCAGTGTTTTTTATTACTCACCATAAAAGAAACATCACCTCCATCATCACTAGATCCCTTTTATATCATATGCTACACCTTTGTCACACTAGTGAAGGGCCCATGTATAGTATTTGGATTCGTTTCTCTTTTTTGAGCACTTCGACTCCATGGGTTCTATTTGTATGCATGTAGGATACTGCCAAATGTAACATTTCCCCCCATATATTTGGTGATCCCCTATCATGTATTTCCATAAATTATCATTTAAGTGTAGGATTTCCCTCTACAAAGATTGCATGTTACCTTTTTGTCACCTTCGAAAATTTACATAGGTTTCATCCCATCTTGGTGAGTTTCCTCACCATATCGAGTTGAATTTAGGGGCTTGTACGATGATATGACCCCACCAAAAATGGGTTACTGTGGTTTAGCACCTTTTTCATTCTAGCACTCATTCTACTCATATTCCCTTAAGATCATGAGTTTGTATAATCTACTTTGCATTAAAATCCTCATGCTTCACTCTTACCATATGTTGGCCTATAACCTTGGACTCACCCATTCTTACCAATGATTTGATGCTTTGCTTCTCACCATCCACTCATACTTCACTCCATTCATGTGGCAACGCTCCACTTGTATTTGAAATCACTCTTTTAGTCATTCCAAGGTGACCCTCCCAAAGTGCATGTCCTTGTTGCCTCCATCTATTATCACTCCATACACATAGTTTAGAACAATTTGGTCACATATGACATTTGTCTCCTTTTTGTAACATATTGATAATTTTATCCTTTAAAAAGGTAAAAAATCAAAACATTAAAAATTTGTAAGAAAAACAAAACAAGGTAAAGAAGATTAGTTATTATTATTATTATTATTATTATTATTATTATTATTATTCCATTTAAGTCTTGCACCATGTTACATCACTTTCACACATTTGTTACTATTTACCTATTTCAAAGAATTTTTATTGAGTCAGCCATGTATGTTCATGAAGGAAATATAAATTGGTTCATTTCATCCCACTCATTCCATCCAATAAACATAATCAATGTGGTTCCTGATATTTTCACCTACCATCCATTTTCCTTATAAACTTATACTTAAGTCTTCTTTATGTCCTTAGTTTTTGTTTGCTTACAACATCTGCAAAAAAGCCTCAAAATTAATCACCTCCCATTCTTCACATCGACATATAGTTGATTTATCTCATTCAAGTTTCTGGTCACTTCTTAAGTCAGTAGTCGTTTATACTCCATTGAAAGGAAGCACATATTAGTTTGTTCTATACCTCTAACTGGTTTACAATGAATTGTCACTACCTTTTCTCCAACTGATCTACCCCTATCGGCACCAACTCACGTTCTCTGGGGGGTTTATTTAGATATCAATACCATGGTTACCATTTTCATCGTTATTGGTTTCCCTCATACGTCATAGTGGATTTCCATATTTAACAATACAATTGCTTCCAATGTTCGACTTCAACATCTATTTGCACCATGTGGATTCATAATAGCACCTTAGTACCCATTATTATTATCGACGGGCCACCTCACATATGGTAGGGATTTTCACTATTGATTTCTTCCTAAATGGTTTATCCCATGATAAACCATATCGCATTATCTCATTATGGATATTCATACCCTGTTCTAACAATGTTTAAGATCTTGTTGAAGATCTGGGACATGTATGCATCTTTTTTCAACATTTTTTAGTCTCTAGTTCAAGCTTAAATCTAGGTAGCTCTCTACATGTTTTGGGCCCCTTTTATAGCGAGCCTCCTTTGCTACAATTCTTTTCCCCCTAGGTGACATTGTTCCATCACCATTTTAGATGGAAGCAACATTCATTTTCAAATGCACCACAATCTAGCTTCCCTAGCCATGGTCCCATATTTTTCTTGAATTATGTATTTCATGGGCACGGGTATGGTTTCCTTATTTGTAGACATACATTATTTATGTATCACCTCACTATTGTTAGTTTTACAAATGGCCTCTTTTCTCTCTTCATCGAGGTTCCTTCCCTCAATTTTGATTGTCTTTCTCTAATATTTATAAAGAAACATGTGATGTATTTTGACTATATGATGTGCTCCTAACCTCATACATCAAAGGACATCTCTCATCACACCTATTTCATTAACCTAGGACATTTACATGATTTTAACCAAATACATCCTAAATCATAATGAACCACACTTAATACACCTAAAACATGATTTGTAGGCCCATTTACACAACTCAAATCATCGCCAGGGAAAATTTTAAGGATCCATACTAACCATAAACCATAAAAACCTTGGTGAATCTTACTATTTCTTAAAATGGAAATGATAACATGGTTGTCGATATTTTTTTTAATCTAGGGAAAAGTAGGGGATTGTTACCAATACTTCAACACATAAGCAAGAATAGATTCATGTACATATAGAGAAAGAAATACAAAAATTAGTGGAATCCCAAAGAACGACACTTTATTATATGATATGTCAATACAACACAATAGATACAATCTTTCTCATAGAGCTTATTTATTTTTACCTATATGTTCAATTTCGAGGCAGTTGAAACTACTTAACTGCCTGGTTTGGTTGGTTAACAGAGACTTCAACTGGCTTATAATTATGACATCAATAGTTGACCGACTATCTCTTGGTCTATTGTAGGGTCGAGTCGACAAAGTCGAATGGCCCTTACACCATATCCCCCCACCCTAATTCCTTGCTCGTCCCGAGCAAGAGGTGAGTAAAACAAAATCTTTGTTTACATTGAATGTTTACAACATGTAGAAGAAGAGAGAAAAACATAAGATAAGTATAGAAATTATCTTTGGGCACTTGGAAGGATTAAGGTGTCGCATCTGACTGGTTTGTTGTGCATGGAATGCCGACAATAGTCAATTCGACTATGTCGCTGGCTCTGTCTTCTATGTTGACTTTGAAGGTAGTCTGAAGGATATTGGGAGTTGTATGCTTCATGTGTTGGGTGAATTTACACCATGCATTGATCGAATATTGTGCTTCTAGGCTTAGTATCTTCATTTCATTGAACATGTTGACTTTTTATGCTATCTATGTTGGTTGTATTGTGGTTGAATATGGATTGATTAGCTACTCTACCTCTTGGATCTTGTCTCTAGTATGAGAAAGACACTTAATTAAGCTATCGATTTCTAGCAATGCCTTGTGCCCTTCTATTATCCATTCCATTTCTTGGTGTGCAAGATGTGCCTCTATTATATTTTTTTTTTCTAGCTAAGTTGTGAGGGCTTGTGATCCATATTTAGGAGCGAAATGAAATGAAACCACAAATTTATAACATTAACACAGAGACACAGTGAAAAATAACATATATATAGTAAAACTTGACTTCTATTAAATAAGAAATATGCTGAAAACTATAAAATCCAGACTAAAAACAAGCTTGCAATGAGTACAATGAGGCTTGAAGGAATTTTAAAAATAAACATGAATTCCAAAACCATATACATCCAAAAATCTAACCCTAGGAGATGAAGCGTCAAAAGTCATGTGGGCCCTGTTGGGGTAAGTTAGTACATCAACTTCCCGAGGTCGTAACTTTTGCATACGATCTTTGTTTAGGGCACAAGATAGCTCGTTGGAAAGGTATTGATGAGGAGCTTGATTTACGGGGCTCAATCACATCCCTAAAGCATTAATGAGGTGCCCTATCATGAAAAAAAATTGTTTATACCCTCAAAATGGCCCCGGAAGTTGGGAATGCTAAAAATAGTATGTTTCCAAAAAATTGTTTTGAGCCTGTTGGAAAAGGTGGGTGGCCATCGAGATCCTCCTGGATCAATCCTCCCCTCTTAGGAATAAATGATATCCATTACGTTGAGTTGCCCCATCATATGAGGAAATTTCTGTTGAATTTGGCCCTGGGTGAGCCACTTTCCTTGTTGCAGGAGTTGCCCTTATTTGACAAACCGATAAAGTTGGATTCTCTGCTAGTGAGTGCCCTTGACCTGTGTATCCATGATATAATTAGTGGATGACTATTCCATGTGTTCAGGGTTGATATCTGCTGGTGTCAATTGTTTTGCTATCTCTGAGGTGTCCAATAATGGTGGAAAATAAGGTCGAAGGTGGTCCACATTGAACACTGGGTACAAGCTAAGGAAGGGGGGAAGGTTGAGCTCAAAAGAACTGTCATCCATATCCTTGGTGATGGTGTAAGGTCCATAATAGATTATACAAAGATTTCTATGAGGCCCTGTAAGGCGTTCTTTCTGCAAGTGCAACCAAACTTTTTCTCCCACCTAAAACTGGTGTGGCACCTAGTGTTGATCATGGCGCTGCTTGTACTTGGTATTGGACTTCTATAAAATTTCATAAACCTGTTGGAGGATGTGCTAGATCCACTCAATGAACCAAGTGGCTTTTTCAACTTTAGTTGGAGCATGTGACGAGTCTTCATCGGTGGTCGCAAGGGGTAGTGCAACATCCATGGGACCCAATGGTTGAAATCCCAACCACACATGAAAAGGGCTATGACTAGTTGAGATATGTATGGATATGTTGTAGTTGTGTTGAACATAGGGAAGCATCTCATCCCAGGTGCGGGGGTACTTGAAATTTTACATGCACAGGATGTGCACGATCATCCGATTGACGCCCTCAGTTTGGCCATTCGTTTAAGGGTGGAAGACAATGGAATTGGTGAGCTTGGTGTCCATCAGTGACCAGAGGCTCGACCATAATGTGCTAAGGAATCGATTGTCCCGATATGAGATAATGGTTTGTGGGATCCCAAAGTGTACCCACACTCTTTCAAAGAAGAGCTTGGCAGTGGCCTCCACTATGATGCTCTTCTTGCAGTCAACCATAATCGCCATCTTAGAAAATCGATCAACAACCACAAAAACACGGTCATTTCCCTGCTTGGTGGATGGAAGGCTCGACATGTAGTTCATTAATATGGATTCCCAAGGTCTGTCAAGAGTAGGAACAAGAGTGTACATGCCTTGTTTCTTAGTGGTTGGTTTGGCAATAACACATGTAATGCAGGACCGGATATACTTGTTGACATCCCGTTGAAGTTTCGACCAACAAAATTGTTGTTGCAGCACTTCCACCATCTTTTCCATGCTAAAGTGTCTTGCGAACTGACTGTAGTGGGATTCCCAAATCAGCTTCGCTCACTCGCTTGATGGAACGTAGAGATGGCCTAGATGACACATCAACCCATCCTAAAGATGAAAATTAGTGATAGTTATGTTTGCGCCCAATATCTGGAAGGTGTTGGCAAAGTCAGGATCCGTCTCATAGAGGTGGGGCCATCTGAAGGTCTCATGGCTGCAAGAATCTAGCATTATAGTGAGTTCCATGACTGGAGATCATCTAAGGCAATCAACAACTCGGTTGGTACTTCCTATCTTATACTTTATGTTGAGGTGGAATTGCTACAAATATGTGGACCACTTCTGATGGTGGTCATTCTACAATTTTCCTTGTGTCTACATGAACTACAATGGCTTATGATCAATGTGTATGACTGTCTCCTTCCCGAGAATGTAATTTCTCCACTATCTACAGGCTTGCACAATGGAGTACATTTATTTATTGTAAGTAGGGTACTTACGTACGACATATGATAGTGTTTCACTATGATATGCCACGGGGTGACCGTGTTGAGTGATGACTATGCCCAAAACATAGTCTGAAGCATCTGTCTAGATATCAAAGGGTTTTTGTAGGTAAGGTAATGAAATAACTAGGGTTGAGCACATGATTTGCCTCATATCATCGAATGATTTCTATTGGGATAGGCCCCACACAAGTTTTTCCTTGCCACCACCCCTGGTTATTTGGCTGAGAGCCCATGTGATATGGGAGAATCCCAACACGAACCTGCGATAGAAATTGGCAAGGCCTAAGAAGCTATGAAGCTCAATGAGCATGGTTAGGGCGGGCCAATCATGGATGAATTGGATCTTGGTTGGATCAACATGCACACCATGCACATCAACAATGTATCCTAGGTACTGGACCCTATCCATGCCGAAGGAGAATTTTTCCAAGTTGGCATATAGCTTGTGTTGTCGTAGAGTGTGCAAAACTTGTTGAATATGCTGCAAGTGTTCTTACCAAGTATTGTTGTAGATGAGGATGTCATCCAGATACACCACCAAAAAATAATTATTTAAAGGCCACAAGATATCATCCATCATCCTCATGAAAGTTGTTGGGGCATTTATCAAACCAAAAGGCATGACCAACCATTCAAAAAGACCTTCTTTTGACTTGAAGGCAGTTTTACATACATTTCTCTGTTCTATTGGGACCGGATGGTAGCCATACTTCATATAAATCTTACTGAAGTATTTGGTCCCCTTGAGCTAATAAAGGATATCATTGATTCCTGGAATCAAGTACTTGTTCTTAACTATGATTTTATTTAGGGCCTGATAATCAATGCAGAGTCATCAGGTCCCATCTTTCTTCTGCACCAACACGATTGGGATTCCACAAGGTGATGAGATGGGTCAGATGTGCCCCTTCTGGAGTAGTTCTTGGATCTGACACTTGATCTCCTCAGTTTCTAGCAGAGAGCGGTGATAGACTGGCCCATTGGGTAGCAATGTGACCTGGGTCATATCAATGGGATGCTTGACTTAATAGTGCAGAGGTACCCTAGTAGGTGATGAGAATATGTCTTTGTATTCTTCCATGACCTTATCCACTTTCTTCTGTTGCATGGAGAGGTCGGTCGCGAAGGTCATGGATCTGGCTGCAACCTTTCTCTCACTTTGAGAGCGAATCACAAAGAAGACAAACTTCCTAGTCTGAGAAATGACCTTCCTGCATTTCTTGGCAGAGATCAAGGAAATACCACTAGGTGGGACTACCTCGGGTATCCTATACAATTTCCCATTCAAAGTAATAATAACACTACGAGGCCTAGAATCATATGCAACATGAAATTTCCATAAATAAGGTTGGCCCAAAATAACATCAAAAACTTTAATAGGAGAAACATCACACAATACCTCATCTTTGAATGGCTTGATGTCGTACGACAAGCGATAGTGTTTGCTGACGCGAAGATCGTTTCCTTGACGAAGCCATTCGATGATGTAGGGTTGCGGGTGTGGAATTGTCAGCAAGGCTAGCTACTTGATAACCTCTGCTGATATAAGGTTCTTCTTGCAACCGTTATCAATGATGAAGTGTAGTGAAGTGCCTTTCACCCACATATTTGAATGAAAGAGGCGCTCTCCTTACTCTGTATCATTAGGTTCACCGGGATGGATCTTGGTGGTAGAAATGGTGGCACTGGGTTCCAAATAAATTATCTATATCCCCTTTTCTATTTATGACTTAGAATCAGAATCTACATCTGATTCATAGGCTTTTACCTCAACCACCAATGACTGCTTTGAGCTGTAATCAATAGTGTTATGCCAGGGGATCTTATGGAAGTCACACCACTTCCCGATATCTTTCTTCATCTTCCCTTTATCCTTCTTTGCTTGTGGCTTGGAATGGTTGTCTTAAGGTTTCCCATATTTTCTCTGTCCTTTGTTCTATGGGTTGAGGTTGCCCTTTCCTTGGTTCTGCTACGAGGGATTCCCAAACCCAAACTGTCGCGTCTTTTGTTTAATCTTTTGCTCGATTTCAATGACATATCGATAGGCCACGACCAAGGATGAGATGTACAAAAAATAAATTTCTATCTAGATGTATCTATGGATACCACCGTGGTACTTGAGCATCATTTTTAACTCAT
>JASDQU010102867.1:26912-73242 GCA_032191745.1 Picea mariana | reverse complement strand
TTGAGCTGTAATCAATAGTGTTATGCCAGGGGATCTTATGGAAGTCACACCACTTCCCGATATCTTTCTTCATCTTCCCTTTATCCTTCTTTGCTTGTGGCTTGGAATGGTTGTCTTAAGGTTTCCCATATTTTCTCTGTCCTTTGTTCTATGGGTTGAGGTTGCCCTTTCCTTGCTTCTGCTACGAGGGATTCCCAAACCCAAACTGTCGCGTCTTTTGTTTAATCTTTTGCTCGATTTCAATGACATATCGATAGGCCACGACCAAGGATGAGATRWACAAAAAATMAATTTCTATCTAGATGTATCTATGGATACCACCGTGGTACTTGAGCATCATTTTTAACTCATAATATTTGATACCCATCTTGGTGCGCAAGGTACAGAAGACATTGGTGAACTCTGGCACTGTTTGGTCTCTTTCCTACCTGAGTGTGGTCCATCTTGTATACAAGTCGTCATAACTTCCAACAAGGTAGTATTGTTCCTTAATAGAATCCCTAAAAAAACCCCAAGTGGGTGCAACTACAAATAATGTGGATCCCTCTATTTCCTTTTTCTCATAGAAAGTCTCCCACCAATATTTGACATGGGGGATGACCTTGAGGAGAGAAAACGTAATATTTTATCTATTGAAAAAGTTGTGGACAGAAAAACACCCTTCTATAAGTTTAACCATTTATCTATGACATCTTCATCTATTTTACCTTAAAATATAGGAATATCAAAATTGATGTGTACCTTGAAGGGGGTGACGCCTCCTCTTGAGATAGATGCGTCGCTTGTCGGCAATTTTCAAAGGATTTGTGCAAAGTTGTCCATCATCTAATTTCTATGTCGCTCAAGGGATTCCTCGAGAAACATTTTGAAAGGATATCAAGCCCCATCGTGTTTATTTTCTCCCACCATGGGAGGTTTCTTAGGCATGTGAGAGCAATTTTCCTCAAGATAAACAAGCTCAAGACCCAACTCTCTATACCTTGACAACCTCGGGGACATGCATTAATAAAACGACAAGGAGAAGACCAATTTGATACCACTGATCCAGATTTAGGAGCAGAACGAAATGAAACCATATATTTATAACATTAACATAGAGACACAGTGAAAAATAACAGAGATACAATAAAACTTGACTTATATTAAATAACAAATATGATGAAAACTGTAAAATGCATACTGAAAACAAGCTTGCTAGAATGGTGGTAGCTTATCTCTGAGAAGAGATGTGACAACTACACTCATTCGCCAGAAGATGAGTACAATGAGGCTATGAAGAAACATTTACAATAAACATGAATGTCAAAACCCTAGACATCCAAAAACCTATCCCTAGGAGATGAAGTGCCAAAAGTCATGTGGGCCCCATTGGGGTAAGTAATTACATCAATTTCCAGGGGTTGTAACTTTTTCTTACGATCTCCATTTAGGGTGAACGATAGTGCATTTGAAATGTATTGACGGGGAGATACAATTAGGGGGCTCAATCAAAGCCTTTGGTTTTTTGATGAGGTTCCGAATTGTGAAAAAACATCGTTTAGGCCCTCAAAATGACCCCTAAAGTTGGGACTGCTAAAAATAGTAATTTTCCAAAAAAATGTTTGGATCCAGTTGGAAAAGGTGAGTGGACACCGATATCCTCCTAGATCTATCCTACCCCCTTAGGAAGAAATGGTATCTGTTGCATTGAGTGCCCCCATTAGATGAGGAAATTTCTACTGAATTTGGCCCTGGGAGAGCCACTTGCCTTGGTGCAGGAGTTTCCCTACTATGACAAACCGATAAATATGGATCCTCTGCTGATGAGTGCCCTTGACTTATGTTTCTACAATATGATCAGTGGATTCCTATTCCATGCAGTCAGAGTTGAGGTATGTTGGTGTCGATTGTTCTGCTATATCTGAGGTGTCCAATAATGGTGGAAAATCAGGCTGAAGGAGGTCCACATTGAACACTAGGTTCAATCCAAGGAAGGGGGGAAGGTTGAGCTCAAAATAATTTTCACCCATAGCCTTGGTGATGGTGTAAGGTCCATAACGAAGTGCAAAAAGCTTCCAATGAGGCCCTGTAAGACATTCTTTCTACAGGTGCAACCAAAATTTGTCTCCCACCTGAAACTGGTGTGGCACCTGGTGTTGATCATGGCACTTCTTGAACTTGGAATTGGACTTCTATAAAATATCCCGAACATGTTGGAAGATGTGTTAGACCCGCTCAATGATCTGGGTGGATTTGTCAGCTCAATTTGGAGCATGCAACGAGTCATCCTGGGTGGCCGCAAGGGGTAGTGCAACATCCATGGGACCCAATGGCTGAAATCCCAAACCCACCCAAAAGGGGCTATGTATGGCTCTATTGTAGATGTGTCAAACATAAGGAAGACTCTCATCCTAGGTGTGAGGGTGCTTGGAATTGTACATGCACAAGATGTGTATGATCATCCAATTAACAACCTCAGTTTGACCATCCATCTGGGGGTGAAAGGTAGTGAACTTGGTGAGCTTGGTGTCCAAAAGTGACCAGAGGCTCGACCATAATGTGTTGAGGAATCGACTGTCCTGATTTGAGATAATGTTTTTTGGGATCCCAAAGTGTACCCACACTTGTTTAAAGAAAATCTTGGTAGTGGCCTCCACTGTGATTCTCTTCTTGCAGGTGGCCAGAATCACCATCTTGGAAAATCGATAAAAAACCACAAAAAAAACAGTCATTTCCCCACTTGGTGGATGGAAGGCCCAAAATATATTCCATTTATATGGATTCCTCATGCCTGTTAGGAGTAGGAAGAGGAGTGCACATGCCTTGTTTCTTAGTGGCTAGTTTGGAAATAGCGTAGGCAGTGCAGGACCAGATATACTTGTTGAAATACTATCAAAGTTTTGGCCAGTAGAAATCTTGTTACAACACTGCCACTGCCTTTTCCATGCCAAAGTGTCCTACCACCAATTGTAGTAGGATTCCCAAATCATCTTCTCTCACTCGATTGATGGAATGCAGAGATGGATGAGATGGCACAACAACCCATCCTGAAGATGGAAATTAGTGACAACTATGTTTGCGCCCAACATATGGTAGGTGTTGGCGAAGTCAGGATCTGTCTAATAGAGGTGAGGCCATACAAAGGTCTTGTGGATGAAAGAATCTAGAAATTTCTGAATTAGTTGGCACTTCCTATTTTATATTTTATGTCGAGGTAAAACTGCTGCAAATACGTGGACATGTTCTAATGGTGGTCATTCTGTAATTTTCCTTATATATGCATGAACTTCAATGACTTATGTTCAGTTTGAATGACTATCTCCTTCCCGAGAATGTAATGCCTCCAATGGTGGCATGATTACACAATGGAGTACATTTCTTTGTCATAAGTAGGGTACTTATGGATGACATATGATAGTGCCTCACTATGATAGGCCTCGGGGTGGTTGTGCTGAGTGATGACTACACCCACAACATAGTCTGCAACATCTGTCTCAGTCTCAAATGGTTTTTGTAGGTTATGTAATGAAATCACTGGGGATGAGCACAAGCGTTGCTCCAGGTCATCGAATGTTTTTTGTTGGGAAAGGCCCCACGTGATTTTTTCATCCGGATTATTTTCGGCATGAAATGAGAGCAGAGATATAACCCATAAATATTTAGAGATATTGCAAGAGAGAAAACAATATAACAGAGATATAGAGAAAATAACAAGAGTCACAGATATACAGTAATACACGATTTCTATTAATGAAATAAATGTACAAACAATGTAAAATACAGAGTGAAAGACTCGCTAGAATGGTGGCAGCTTATCTCTGAGAAGAGATGTGACGACTACTCACATCCATGAGAAGATGATTACAATGAGTCTATGAAGGCCTTTTTTATAATAAGAAGGAATGCCAAAAACCCTAGACATCAAAAAACCTAACCCTGGGAGATGAAGCGCCAAAAGTCACATGGGCCCCGTTTGGGTAAGTTGGTGCATCAACTTCCTGGGGTCGTAACTTTTGCATACGATCTCCGTTTTAGGCGTATGATAGCTCATTGGAAAGATATATCCGAGGAATAACACTTTTGGATGAGAAACATGATCTATGATCCATGTTTCTCCCCATTTTCTCAAAAAAAACATCGTTTAGGGCCTCAAAATGGCCCCAGAAGTTAAAAACTGCTAAAAATAGTAAATTACCAAAATTGCCAGAAACATGTTTTGGGCCAGTTGGAGAAGGTGGGTGGCCACCGATATCCACCTGGATCAATCCTCCCTCCTTAGGAAGCAATGGTCTCCATTGCATTGAGTTCCCGGGGGAGAGGGGAAAGCGATTGCTTAATCTGAATCTTGGTGATCTGCTTGCCTTGCTAGAGAAGTGGTGTTGCTTAGCTTGTTGAAGGCTATCACAAACCTTTGGCTGGAAGGTTTGGACCTTTTTAACCAGTATGGCTATTTTAGATGACTGTGTGTAGAAGAAATATTTGTGCTTTGTTGCAACCTTATCGACCTGCTTCTGTTGGATAGAAGGTGCTTGGGCCGAAACTGTGGTGGTTGCAATATCCTTTTGTTCCCCATTTGAATAGATTGTGGAGAAGATGAATTTTGTAGTATGAGATACTACCTTGCGGCACTGTTTAGGTGGGGCAATAGTTGGAACTACCTCTGGTATCCTGTAGATATGACCCCCCAGAGTAATAATGAAACTACAGGGTCGAGACTCATAGATAGCATGGCGTTTCCACATATATGGCTGGCCCAAGAGAACATCACAGAAATCTAGTGGGGAAACATCACATAATACCTCATCCTTGAAGGGTTGGATGTCGTATGAAAATCGACACTGCTGGCTGACACGAAGATCTCGTCCTTGGCGAAGCCACCTGATGTTGTATGGTTGCAAGTGTGGTGTTGTCGACAATCCCAACTGTTTGATGACCTCTGTTGAGATGAGGTTCTTCTAGCTTCCGCTATCAACAATAAAATGCAGCGGGGTCCCCTTCACCCACATCTATGAATGAAAAAGGCTCTCCCTCTCTTCTAGATCTGTTGGTTCTTCTGGTTGAATTTCTGCGATTGTGACAATAGCAGTGGGGTCTACGTCGATGATCTGTCTTTTACCAGTATTTTCAGAATCAGATTCTGAATCAGGGTTTGGATCCTTGTCTTTGATCTTAGCCACCAATGACTGTTTTGAGCGACATTCATCGGTGTTGTGCCAGGGGATTTTGTGGAAATCGCACCATTTTCCAGTGTCCTTCTTTGTCTTCCCGTGACCCTTCTTTTCCTGTGGCTTGGACTGCTTTTTGGGAGACTGTTTGTTAGGGCTGTCTTTGTCATACTTTGGTTGTTGTGGATTTGCAAAATTGAACTCCCATTTTTTCTGGTGCTTAAATTTCTGCTCGATTTTAACAACATATCGATAGGCAACACCGAGTGATGAGATGTCCAAAAACTTCATTTTAGTTTGGATGTATCTGTGTAGAGCCCCACGATATTTTAGAACCAAATGTCGTTCGGAGTCTTTGATACCCAGCTTGGTGCGCAAGGTATGGAAGGTATTGGTGAACTCAGGAACTACTTGGCCCCTCTCTTGTCGTAGTGTGGTCCATCTCATGTATTGGTCCTCATAGTTGCCAACAGGGTAATATTGTTCCTTTATCGCATCCACAAAAAAACCCCAAGTGGGATCGGCCCCATATATTCTAGAATCCTCTGTGGAACTATGATCCCAGTAAGTTTTCCACCAATGTTTGACATGGGGGAGAGCCTTAAGGAGTGTGAAGGTGATCTTTTCCTTGTTGGAAAAATTATGAATAGAGAAATAACCTTCTAGCAGATTTAACCATTTATCTAGGGCATCTGCACCTATTTGACCTTCAAATACGGGGACATCAAAATTAACCTGTACCTTGAAAGGAAAGGTGCCTCCAAAGTGGCCGCTTGATGAAGATGCGCCTGATGCTATCGACAGGCATTGAAGGATGTGGGAAAAATTCTCCATCATTTCGTCTTTCTGTCGCGTGAGAGCTTGCTCAAGCAACAAACTAATAGGATCGTCTTCTCCGTCGTTTTTCTTTTCTTCCGCCATTGAGGGTTTCTTGGGTGTGCGAGAGCAATTGTACTTAAGAGAGACAAGCTCGAGACCCAACTTGCTATACTCAGACCTTGTCGGGGACATGCACTAAAAAACGATCAAGAGCAGCCTTCTCTGAAACCACTGATCTGGATTATTTTAGGCACGAAATGAGAGCGGAGATATAACACATAAATATTTAGAGATATTGCAAGAGAGACAAAAATATAATAGAGATATAGCATAAATAACAAGGGTCACATATATACAGTAATACATGATTTCTATTAATGAAATAAATGTACAGAGACTGTAAAACACAGAGTGAAAGACTCGCTAGAATGGTGGCAGCTTATCTCTGAGAAGAGATGTGACAGCTGCTCGCATCCATGAGAAGATGATTACAATGAGGCTCTGAAGGCCTTTTTTACAATAAGAAGGAATGCCAAAATCCCTAGAGATCCAAAAACCTAACCCTGGGAGATGAAGCGCCAAAATTCATGTGGGCCCCGTTTGGGTAAGTTGGTGCATCAACTTCCTGGGGTCGTAACTTTTGCATACGATCTCCGTTTTAGGCGTATGATAGCTCGTTGGAAAGATCTATCCGAGGAATAAAACTTTTGGATGAGAAACTTTTTAAAGATCTATCTACAATCCATGTTTCTCCCCATTTTCTCAAAAAAACATCGTTTAGGGCCTCAAAATGGCCCCAGAAGTTAAAAACCGCTAAAAATAGTAAATTAGCAAAATTGCCAGAAACATGTTTTGGGCCAGTTGGAGAAGGTGGGTGGCCACCAATATCCACCTGGATCATTTTTTCCTTTCCACCACCCCTTTTTATTTGGCTAAGGTCCCATGCGATATGGGAGAATCCCAACACGAAACTACGATAGAAATTGGCAAGGCCTAAGAAGCTTTGAAGATTAGTGAACATGGTTGGGGTTGGCCAATCATGGATGACTTAGATTTTGGTTAGATCAACATGCAAACTATGTGCATCAAAAATGTAGCCTAGGTACTGGACCCTGTTGATGTCGAAGGGTCATTTTTACAAGTTGGCATATAGCTTGTGCTGCTACAGAGTGTGCAAAACCTGTTGAATATGCTACAATTGTTCTGCCCAAGTCTTGTTGTAGATGAGGATGCCATACATATACACCACCACAAAATAATTAGTGAAAGGGTGAAATATATCGTTCATCATCCTCATGAAAGTTGTTGGGGCATTTGTCAAAGAAAAAGGCATGACCAACCATTCAAAAAGACCTTCTTTTGACTTGAAGGTAGTTTTCCATACATCTATTTGCTATATTGGGACCTGATGGTAGCTAGACTTCAGATCAATCTTACTCAAGTATTTTTTCCCCTTGATTTGATCAAGGAGATTGTCGATTCAGGGAATCAGGTACCGATTCCTAACTATGATTTTATTTAGGGCCAGATAATCATTGCAAAGTCACCAGGTCCTATATTTCTTCTGCACCAACACGATTGGGCTTCCACAAGGTGATGAGTTGGGTCGTATGTGCCCCTTGTGGAGCATTTCTTGGATCTAATGCATGATCTCCTAATTTTATACTAGAGAGTGACGATATACTATCCCATTGGGTATTGGTGCGCCATGGGTAAGATAGATGGGATGCTTGACCTGATAGTGCAGAGGTACCCCAATAGGTGATGAGAAGATTCCTTTGTATTCTTCCATGACCTTATCCACATTCTTCTACTGCATGGAGAGGTTTGGCATGGAGTTCGTGGTTGTGGCTAAAACCTTTCACTCACTCTGAGAGCGAATTGTGAAGAAGAAAAACTTTCCAGTCTGAGAAATGAACTTCCTGCATTGCTTGGCAGAGATCAAGGAAATAACACTAGGTGGGACTACCTCTGGTATCCTGTAAAATTTTCTTTTCAAAGTAATAATAACAATGTAAGGCCTAGACTCATATACAACATGACATTTCCATAAATAAGGTGGGCCCAAAATAAAATCACAAACTTCAAGGGGAGAAACATCACACAATACCTCATCTTTGAATGGCTTGATGTCGTATGACAGGCGACACTGTTGGCTGACACGAAGATCACTTCCTTGACAGACCCATCCAATGGTGTAGTGATGCAGGTGTGGCATTGTCAGTAAGGATATCCTCTTGATGACCTCTTATGAGATGAGGTTCTTCTGGCTACCATTATTATTGATGAAGTGCAACAGAGTTACTTTCACCCACATCCATGAATGAAAGAGGTCGTTGCCTTCCTTTGTCTCATTAGGTTCATCGGGTTGGATCTTGGTGGTAGAAACAATGGCACTGGGTTCGGTGTCAATGATATGTTTCCCCTTATATGGTTCTAACTTAGATTCAGAACCCACATTTTATTATGAGGCTTTTACGCCAGCCACCAATGACTGCTTTGAGCGGTAATCAACAATGTTATGCCAGGGGCTCTTATGGAAGTCACACCACTTCACAGTATCTTTATTTGTCTTCCCATTGTCCTTCTTTTCTTATGGATTGGACTGGTTGTCTTGAGGTTTCCTGTATTTTTTCTGTCCTTTGTTCTCTAGGTTGGGGCTGCCCTTGCTCTACTTCTATTGTGAGGGGTTCCCAGACCCAAACTGTCACGTATTTTGTTTAAGATTATGCTTGATTTTAATGACATATCGATAGGTCATGCCCAAGGATGAGATTTCCAAAAACTCCATTTATTTCTGGATGTAACTATGTAGACCACCACGATACTTGAGAATGAGATGTCACTTAGAATATTTTATACCCAGCTTGGTGTGCAAGGTAGGGAAGACATTGGTGAACTCTGGCACTGTTTGGTCTCTTTCCTGCCGCAGTGGGGTCCATCTTGTATACAAGTCGTCATAACTTCCAATAGGGTAGTATTGTACCATAATAGAATCCCTAAAGGAACCCCAAGTGGGTGCAACTGCAAATAATGTGGATCCCTATATTTCCTTTTGCTTACATAAACTCTCCCACCAATATTTGACATGGGGGAGGGCCTTTAGGAGCACAAATGTAATATTTTCTCTATCAGAAAAGTTGTGGACAAAATAATACCCTTCTAGAAGGTTTAACCATTTATATACAGTATCTGCATCTATTTGAACTTCAAATATAGGAATATCAAAATTTATTTGCACCTTGAAGGGGGTGATGTCTCTGCTTTAGGTGAATGCGTCACTTGTCGGCAACCGTCAAAGGATTTGTGAAAATTTGTCCATCATCTCATTCCTTTCTCCCTCAAGGGATTCATCGAGCAAACTTTTGAAAGGATCTCTTGTCTCTTCATATTTATTTTCACCCTCCATGGGAAATTTATTGGGCGTGTGAGATCAATTTTCCTCAAGAGAAACAAGCTCGAGACCCAACTCTCTATACCATTTCCGTGTCGGGGACATGCATTAAAAAAACAACAAGGAGTAGACCGCTCTGATACCACTGATCCATATTTAAGAGAAGAACAAAATGAAACCAGAGATTTATAACATTAAAATAGAGACACAGTGACAAATAACGGAGAAACAACAAAACTTGAATTCTATTAAATAAGAAATATGATTAAAACTGTAAAATGCAGACTGAAAAACAAGCTTGCTAGAATGGTGGTAGCTTATCTCTGAGAAGAGATGTGACGGATATGAACATTATCCACAAGATGAGTACAATGAGGCTTTGAAGTTATTTTTATAATAAACATGAATTCCAAAACCCTATACATCCAAAAACCTAACCCTAGGAGATGAAGCACCAAAAGTCATGTGGGCCCCGTTGGGGTAAGTTAGTACATCAACTTCCCAGTGTCGTAACGTTTGCATATGATCTCCATTTATGGCACACGATAGCTCGTTGGAAAGGTATTGAGGAGGAACTTCATTTAGGGGGCTCAATTACAACCTTCAACAACCAATGAGGTGCTTGATAGTGAAAAAACATCGTTTAGGCCCTCAAAATGGCCTCGGAAGTTGGCACTGTTAAAAATAGTAAGTTGCCAAAAAAATGTTTTGAGCCTGTTGGAAAAGGTGGGTGGCCGCCGAGATCCTCCTAGATCAACTTATTTGATTTTGGCATTGGTGGTCATATTTCTTGTATTTTCTATGCTTCTGACTGCTGTGTTTTGTATTCTTACCTTACTGAATGTGGACGTGAAATGGGTTGGCCAGTCGCTTACCATCGAGTTTAGCACTTTGGCCTATTTATAAACCTTTTACACATTTTTTTTGAAACCTTTAAGGTTGTTGTATTCTGTCACCATGGTTGTGGATGTCTTCTCATGGATATTTTGAATCTCAATTGATGTTATGCTGAATTGTTGTTGTGCATCTTCCTTATCCTTTTGGAGAAGTACAACTTCATGTTTACTTTATGTATTTTCTTTAATTGTCCCTTCAATCAAGTCTTTAAACCCTGCCAAAGATTTCTCTACTTCCAGCCTTTTTTCTGTTCCTAAGTGCTTTTTGACTACTTCTATGCATTCCCGAGACATTTTTCTTTGATATTCTTTCAGTTTTGATACCCGACTTCCTTCTTTGATGACTTGTTTCCATATCTTTGTTGATTCTCTTGAGATTACTTGATGTAGGTAGAAGATATGTTGGTATGATATTGTGGTTGGGTGGAGAGTAGTTTCGACAACTAATCCTGACGAGTTGTTTGGTCAGGTCATTTTAAGGGTGATTTTCGATGAATTATTTTTCTTATTTTTCCCTAATGTCCTTGTAGACCATACATCTTTATCCTGCCTTTTTTATGTCTATTGTGCATATGGGTTATGCCACTGGTCATGATTTAGTCCTTTTTCTATATCTTGATATTTGTCTTTTTATGGGTTAACAGGGTGCTTTTTTGGAAGAGCTTCTTCCATGTGCTGATCTGTTGGATTTTCTTGTTGCTCTTCTGGTTGTGTCGCTATATTTTTCATTGTTTCAACTGACCCTTGTTTATGAGTAACAATATCATGAGCATCGACTTCTTAGTTCTCTCCTTCTTGCAGATTCACTACTTCTTGGACATCTTTTTCCTCTTCAACTTCTAATCGATGGGTTGACTACTTTTGTATTTGGTTGATCGACTCTTGTTGTTGTACTGGTTCAATCAGATGCATCGACTGGACTAGTACTTTTTCGATCGGTGGTTGCTTCTCTAAGTGGTATATCTTGATCTCCTCATTGACCGACTTAGATGGTTGGTAGGACTCTATTTCCTCTGATGACTCAACAATTATGAGTTGTCTCTTCTTCTTCTTTGCTGTCCATTCTTCCTTTATGGATACTAGCTCGACTGGAGGTGAATCTGTTGTTAAATCGATTTATTCTTCAATTGTTCTTTTCTTTCCTAGTATTAATCTAAACCTCAGTTCTTATTCTGTGTGTTTGGTTGTGACTCGTGCTGGGTTAAAGATAGTGGTTTTCACCTCAAGGGTCTTCTTTTTATTGGCTCCTCTTGTTTCAATCTGTTGGATTGTACTTTTAATTTTCTTAACTTGTTTCTTTTGTATCTTATCTTTTTCCATAACTTCTTTCACCCCTGGTCTGACCAATGAAATGTAGATCTTCTTCATCGTAGTAGTCCCTTGTCAAGTCTACCTCTATGTTTTCTTTATATTCTAAAAAATCTTTCTTATAATGCTGGTCATTTTTTCTTGGATAGCAGGGTCATTGAATTCAACACCTTCGTTCAACTGAAATTTTTCCCTCCAAATTTCCTTTGTGTCAATGTCTAATTATTCGACTCCAACAACCTTTTTACCCTTGTATTTTCTCATTGGCTTCTTTATTTTTCCATGTGATGGATTTGCGAGGATGATTGCCAAGGATTACAAGCCTTCGAAAAAGGGGATTACATAAAGCTCTTCTTCTCTTTCCTCCTCCTGCTCTTGATTGGTAAGAGGAAGAATCAAGGACAATCCTTCTTGGTTAGATTTAGGGGGAATTTCTAACTCTTGTTCTATTTGTCTCTCGAGCTCCATGAATATTTATTCCGTTATTCATTGGTAGTGAATTTATTCTAGTTCTGGGGCTGACTCGACTCCACACCAAATCTTGGTGAAGTATAATTCCAGTTGAATGTGGCAAGGAATCAACAAGGCCCGCCGTACTAGTTTCTTGACACGCCACTTATGTGAGCAGTATTTCAAGTTTTTGACCCATAGACAAAACATTTCTTGGGGTGTCATCGACCCAAAAGTACCTGCTTGTTCTGTTGACAAGATTCTATACTTTTACATAACTGGGAATTTTTTGATTGTGGATGCATGCTCTTCGACTGGGTTGTACTGCTCCATTGCTATCTAGATTAATAAAGAGGGGAACTTAGTATCCTTACTATATTATTGACACTCTTTGCAGTTATTCCGGATGATATCAGCCAGGTACTCTGACTAGTTCAAAATTTCCGCTTTCTAAAAGACTTGGCCAATTGATTCGATCATCGTCAGCTTGACATCTGATGCCCAATTGGATGGTGTGAAGCCAAGAGATACACTTATGGAATTCCACTTTGTTATTAGGTTATTGATTTTTTTGATGAGTAGTCCCTTGTAAGTTTTTGTTGTTTTCGAACCAGTTAAAAATTGCATCCAGTCATTAGCATTCAATGTCTTTGGAACTATGACCCCCATCTTAGGAATACTGGTAATTTGGTGAATAAGCCCACCTGTTATTGCTATAGGTTGGTCGAGTCAAATGTATCCCTTATGAAAGTGACTGACAATGAACTTTGCTTATTCTTCCTTCCAACATCCTAAGTCGACGACTTGTGGTGCCCCTATCATGTGTCTAGTGTCATATTTTTCTAGGAATTCAGTTTTAGGCTTCCAACAACCATTCTCCATTCCCCATTCTATAAAAATTTTCCATTGCTTTCTCTAGTCCATTTCCTCTAGTCGTGACAGTCGGATGTTTTGCATCCGTATTTGCAATGGGGTTGTTGTTGTTCTGTCAAATATTTGTCTTGATTTCAACCCTTATGTTACCTTTGAGACTTGACCTCTCATTCTTGTCATTTATAAGTCCAGATCCACGGTATACAACAAGTCAAGAGAGGTTGCAGGTTTTCTTGGTTGGATAGTTGGCTCTATACTCGGTTGTAGGGGAGAAAATAAAAGTGAGGCAAATTCGTATGCATTTTCCAAATTTATAGGTGGTAAGTGAAAATTTAGATTAAATGCATCCAATTGTTCACTAGATTCATGCACTTTTGTCATAATTAGTGTATGTATGATCGACTCGTATGATTGGATGCCTAGGTTATTGATTAGTTGACATTATTTCGGGTCCTTTCAATCATTAATTGACACATTATGTAATTGGTTATCGTACGTGTCGAGGAAACTGTCAGTTATAGTGGTGGTTGTGAAACGGTTGTCTCCGTTGTGTCAGTCATTGATGTTTATGTCTTTATCGTTGGTCCTTTCTTGTTGTACCTTAATTGCATCGCATTCTCTGGAGTTGATTTTTTCATGGTCAGTATTTTATTGTGTGCAACCGACTATATCTTCTCTATTGATCCGTGGTCGGTATATGGATTGATCAATTATTTCTCATGAGTTGTTGGATCTAGCTAGTATATGTTCTTGATAGTTATTTAACTCCTGTATTTTGCTGTACTTCCTTGTGATTTTATGATAACCACGCTCACTTGAACCACACTTTCTTGACTCTCACTTTCTTGATTGGGATCTGTCTCGATCGCTTAACTTTATTTTCAGAAGGAGTTCACTTAAGTCGGGAGATGGAGTGGTGCGTCGATCATGTATTATTTTTCTTAGTCTATGGCTCGACCATGGGATTATTTATCTCTCCATTATGCTTTTTGTTTCTTTTCTTTGAGGATTTGAAAGTTCTCTAATACTCATCTTTCTTTCATAGATGTTTCTTATACCTGTATTTCTATACCTAAATTTTCTAACTAACTTTGTTTATTAGTACAAGTAGAATTTATTTCCTTAAGGATGTGATTAGTCTATATTTTTCCAACTTTGACCAGACTGTTAGATTTACCTTCCCAACTTTGGTTGGTCCCTGTTGGAATTTTTCCTTCAAAAATTTTGCAACAAGGTTTCTCCTCTTCTATTTATAATATGCTTTTAACCGGGCACCATTGATTACTTTCTTGAATGGATTCCCTAATAAGGTTCAAATCTGAAATGCTCTGCTTGGTCAAATGTCTTCAACAACATATGGTCCAAGCCATGTTGTCTCTAGTATTCTTAGTTTTCCTTTTATCTGGTTGTCATTTAGTAGGACCAAATCTCCATTTTTTATGTCCTTTTTCTTTAGATTACGGTCATTCCATGATTTTTGTTATTGTTTTTTCAATTCCTGATGGTGTATTGTAATTAATATTCCTTCCTCTAGCTCATTTAATTGTTACAGTCGGTCTCATGCTTCTGCCCTCGTCGAATTTAACCACAACTGCTATCCTGTCAGAGTTGGACGAAAAGTGTAAAGGAATAATGAATTCTTTCCCATAGACTAAATTGAAGGGAGTTTGTCGAGTTGTTCATTTTTAAGCATATCTATACGCCCATAAGATTGCAGGAATTTTATCATCCCAGTCATTTTTTTCGATACCGTAGATTTTTTTGAGTCCTTTATGCAGTGTGTTATTCAATGATTCGACTACCCCATTTGCTTGGGGATGATACATGGTTGTTCATCTATGGTCGATCAAAAACTTCTTCAACAGGATTTGGATTGTTTCATTTATGAAGTGTGTTCCCTGGTCACTGATTAGTGTAAGTGGGCATCCAAACCTTGTGATTATGTTCTCCTAAATGATTTTTTTCACAACATCTTTGGTGCATGATTCAACTGGTTTGGCCTCTTCCCATTTGGTCATGTATTCTACTTTACTAATAATGCATTTCATGCCGGTTCTTTTTTCTCTCTGAGGAAAGGGGCCAACAAAGTCAATATCCCATATTTCAAATGCTCGATTGGAGTTCATTGATCTTAGTGGAATTTCATTCTTCCACATAGGTCACCCAAGATTTTGACAACTATCACATTTCCTAACATGATCCTGGCAATATTTATGCAAAGTCGGTCACCACAGACCTACCTGAAGTATTTTTCAAGTTGTTGTGTTGGCCTAGAAGTGACCGTCATCTAGCCTTGCATGGGCCTTCTTAATAATGTCTTCTCTTTCATGCTCAAGTGCGCATATCCT
This sequence comes from Picea mariana, assembly GCA_032191745.1. Taxonomy (NCBI): domain Eukaryota; kingdom Viridiplantae; phylum Streptophyta; class Pinopsida; order Pinales; family Pinaceae; genus Picea; species Picea mariana. The sequence goes on along the minus strand of JASDQU010102867.1, from coordinate 58,010 downwards.
TAGGATGTCATAGGGCCCCATTTTGTATAGATATCCATTTATAATGGTGAATGGTTCATATTTTAGTTATATCTCCTTATTTTTATTTGCTGTAAAATCCTCTCGAGCTTTTCCATCTTCCAAAAAGTTTTCTATAGATTCCAGATATTCTAGGGAAGCTTCGACTCTAAATAGATGTGCATTTGAGAGGTCATCATCTATGCATGTTGGGTCCTCTCTTGTTTCAATTCAATATAGATGGTCGGGTCGGGCATTCTTTTTCCTGGGTCGAATGATTATATCAAATTCAAATTCCTGGAATAAGAGAAACCAACATCAAATATTTCCTTGGTGGACCAATTTATTGACTAAGTACTTTAATTCCCGATGATCTATAAAGAATGTGAAAGGGTTGGCGAGTAGGTAGTGTTGAAACTTTTGTAGTGCGAATATCATTGACAAAGCTTCCTTTTTGTGGTCGAATAGTTCCTTTCTTATTTGTTCAGTTTTCGACTGGCGTACGCATTTGGATGGTCGATTGTGTCATCATATGGTTGCGCTAGAAGATAACCGACATCAACGTTTGAAGTGCCGACATGGACTGGAAACCCTCTAGACCAGTCAATAAATTTTAATATGGGTGCTTCAACCAGTTTCTTCTTTAAGAATTTGAATGAATCCTGGTAGTCTTGACTCCATCTGAACTCTATTTCTTTTTGGAGCAACTCATCCACTGGGAATGTGATATATGAATAATGGCGTATACATTTTTTGTAGTATCCCATGTGTCCTTGGAAGATTTTAATTTGTTTATGATTTACAGGCGGCCTTAAGTCGAGTATAATTTTGATATTTTCCATGTCGATTTTTACACTAGTTTTGCATACCACATGGTCTAACAGAGTGCCAATTGGTGTGGAAAAGATGCACTTCTTAATGTTGAGAGATAGTTAGATTTGTCTGCATCGTTCAAGAATTAGTATGAGCCATTGAATATGTTTTTTCAATAATTTGTATATCGTCTAGACGTCGAAGTAAACAACCATCATTTTGTATATATCCTCTTGAAATGCCTTGAATACTATTCTTGATAAAACTGTTGGGGAATTCTTCAGTCCAAATGGCATTAACTTGTAGGGGAAGCAGCCAAATTCAGAGACAAACGTTGTCTTTGGTTGATGTTCTTTAGCGATTGGCACCCGATTGTATCCCGAGAATCCATATGTCAATGAATAACATTCGTGTCCTGCGACTTCATTAATTATTTCGTCGGCAAATTGAGTGGGAAAAGGGTTCGTTAAAGTTAGTTTGTTAATATCTCTGAAGTCGACGCAAATTCTTAACTTCTTAGAGTCATTCTTCTTCAGCTGAACCACCATAGGACTTGGCCATCCAAATTTGTCAATTAGGTATATGATACCCACTGATAACATTCCTTCAATTTCCTTCTAAATGATGGGATTGTATTTGTGAGCTAATTTGTAAGGTCACTTTTTGATTGGTTTTTCTCCTGGAATTTGTTCAATTTTCATCTCTCCCATTTCTTCTACTAGTCCTTTTAGATATTTATAGTCTCATGCAAATATGTCTTGGTATTCCTTGAGTAAGTGTACTATGTTGTCTATTTCCTTCTCTATCTAATACTTTCCTACTTGTTCTATTTTTGGTTGATCGTCGTTTGATATGTTGAATTCTTTAGTTTTTATTTCAACATTCATCCACTCTGGTGGTTTTGTTTTGTCGAGATAATGTTTCCCTTCAATTTTGATGAAGCTCTCTGGGACTTCAGGTTGTTTGTGGTCTTATTGTTCTTCCTTAGATATCTTTAGTACTGTTCTTACATTATTTTGCAATGTCAGGTGATCACTTTTCCATCGAAAGATCTGGCACAGACAACTAACATTCTCCATGTCGAATCTTCGTGCTGTTGTAGTTCCATTATTTTGTATCAAGATGAGGTTACAAGTCTATGTTGAGCCTTGATTAACCGTCATCTTCCCTTTCTCCTTTTGGGTAGATGGAGTCAGTTTTTTCTAAAAACGTTTGATTTGTTGCGCTGCTTCTTTTAGATGTTCCTCTTCCAGGTCAAATTTGAAGCGTTGGATAAAATTTTCTTTGATGTCAAACCAATTTAGCGTATGGCCATAAACTTCTTCGATCTTGTACCATTTGTTTGGTATTTCATCTAATGTTCTTGGAAACATATGAGGCTAAACACTTTCATCTCTATATCCTATTCGACACCATTCATTCTCATAATGGTGAATATGCTCGACTGGGTCATACCCGACTTTGAAAATAGGGATGTTAGTAGCTTTGGCTAGTTTCTTCTCTCTGAATCGCTCTATAAAGTAAGATGATACAATTTTCCATGTTTTCAGTATTGAGGAATGTGTTTCCCACCACCTTGTTTCTTGGATCATAAAGGTTTCTACCAAGATTTGTGTTTTACCTTGTTCTCCGACGGATTTAGGAACTTCCTCAACATGCGTCTATTGAACATTTTGTTTATTGTAATTGGACTATTTGTTTACCGTGTTGTTGATAGGAATAAGAGTAGGTGTTTGTCGGAGTCATTTTTCATAAACTATAGGTACTTGTTGAATTGAATAACATGTTTTGGAATGTGTAATTGGGATGGATTCAATGGTCCAACAACCTTTTGAGTGTGCTTCATAATTTTCAACCTTTTAGTTGTATAATTCTAAGTCGAAGTTGTGTCCGACCGACATGGGAGATTCAACTAATATTTCTCCTCGTACGTTTGGTTCGACATAATATATTTTTTCATTGAATATTTGGTACAGACATTGCGATTCCTGATCTTCATCCAATGAATCACTCCAAGGTTTCCCTTCACTAGGATCTAGAGGAATTATTATTTTTCTTCCATTCCCTTTTAACTTGATTCTGTATTTTTCAAGGGAGATATTTTGTTTCATCTTTCGTCCACATGGTCGACTGACAAGTGCTGCATATGCTAGCATTACCTTGACTAATTTGATCACTTCGAATTCAATTGATGTCAGTATACCCATGATATAAGTTTCAACATTTTTGAGTATACCAATTGGCTCTATTAATCTTTGATATGATAACTTTAGGTAATTTAGTGTTGGTGCTACTGAAGGTCATCCCAACCGTATCCATGTCTCTTGAGGAAGGATATTTAGTTGTGATCAAAATTCAAAAAATCCTTGGTTAATCAACACCCCATGAATTTATAAGTCGACCCATGGGTCGTAATATTTATTTTTATAGGAGAGTTCTCTGACGTCTTTGGATGGTATTTGTCCTTCTTTATACTCTCTTAGTATATTAAGTAGATCTAGAAATCGACCAACTGAATGATTTTCTTTTAATAGTTGTTAGAGTCCTTGTACCATATCTTCATTTTTTATTCCTCTGTTTGGTTGGTATTGATTGGAATTTCTGAAGAATTTAAGCGCTTCCCTCATAATCTATTCTTATTTATTGAGATTTGGGAACTGATTATATTTCCTTGCCTGTTGATCATGTAAGGGGAGATTATCCCATCCCGCACTCGATGAGGTGAGAACATGTAATTTTTTTGAATTTAACACTTCTTCTTTTGAGACTATGTGTAGGAGGTTTACATTCTTTTTAGTCATGATATTATCAAGTACAATTGGACAATCTTCCAGTAAGTGATCACCAACACCACAAATGTTACAAAATTTCAATTCAACCCAACATTTTATTGGGAATTTGGGGCTAATGTGGTCATCTTTCCAGCAATTGTAATGGTATGGTCGGCCTCGACTGTGACCCCGACCTTGGAATCCGGCTCGACCTCGACCCCCTCGACCATGACCTCTACAATAATAATCAATTATTTTCCCATAGTCGTTATTATGATCGGTTTATTAAGTGTTATAGAATATATTTACATTTCTATTTCATGAATTTAGGTGGCACTCAGATGTTCCGTGGTTGTGCATTTCACAAATACGACACCACTTGGTATTTTTCAAATTGTGTAACCAATCTTGTACACTATGGTCGGTCAAGATTTTTCATATGTTGCAATATGTTTCTTCTTGCATTCATTGTGCATTTGATGTTCTAGGTACTTGGTTGTTAAGACTACAAATATATTTTGTATGACCATCTTCCCAACATGTGGTACACCATACCTCGCTTCTTCTCAAGGATAGATTTTTAATTGTTTGTTGTAGATGTTTTTTTTTCTTCTAGCCTTTCTGTCGACGAGGAAGTTGATGGGTCATCATTATCTGACTCGAACCGTTGTCATTTCCGTAAAGCGTCTTCACACGAGGTTATCTCATAAAGTCGTAATGGAGTTTTGATTCATCATAGCAATCCGGTTACATACCATTGTACTAGTAGATCTTGGTCAATTGTCAATGGTATTTGGGTAAGTAGATATTTGAATCTTTTTTCGTATTCATGGACCGAATCACCTGGTCATTTATTTATTTATTTCAACTTTTGTGCAGCCAAGTGTGTAACATCTTGGAACTTGAAAAATGATAAGAACTTTCTCTTTATTTCTTATTTTGATCGGCTTTTATTTTGTGTGAAATTCATGAACCACGTTAGAGAATGATGTCGAAGAGAGGCACCAAATTGTGCCATCTTCTTATCCTCATCTGAGATGTTTGTTGCATCCTAGAATTTTTCTCAAAAAAACCAATGTCTTCTTGGGTCTTCATCTCCTTCGTAAAGGGGAATATTATTGATTCTAATGGCTTCTTTAAGAATGTTAGATTTTTGTGATCCTCGACTTATAATGCATTTCGGTTGGGATGTCAGAATCTTATTTGGTTGTTCTTCTATCGACTTTTTTGTCGATCGGTCTTCGAGCAAATGGTATTAGAGTAGTAATTCCTTCTTGCTTTCTTGACAAGTTACTTCTTCAGTCAAACAACTTTGGTCTTTATATTCAACGCAACGTCATCCTATCAGATGTGTCGATTCACAACTATAATTTATTACATTTTTTTCTCTTGATATAAGATTTGGCAAGCGGGGCGGGTCCATGAGATCCTTGATGTGAATGATCATTGTATCAAATTCATTTCTTTCTAGCTAGACAATCAGTGTGTTACGTAAATTTCCATGCCCATCAGTTCTATACCATAATCATGCAGATTGTTTGTCGATTTGAAGTCTTTGTTGAAGAAATTATTTAATTCGAGGGTTGGTTTCTTGAATAGGAGGAGAGCATAAAGCTGGTCCTGACTCTTTGTAATGCATGCTTTCATCTTGGTTCTCTAGTTGATGGGCATCCATGATAGCCTCTATCAACTATGCTTCTTCATTTCTGTTGGGATTCACCACGGTTGTTGTTATTTCTAGCTCTAGTCGATTTCTTTCAGACTTAGACTACACACGTGCTCTTTCAAGCTAATCTCCTATGATCATTTCTCTGGTTAGTTTCTGATTGGTCCACATGTTATGAATCTCCTCTCTTTTCTTTTGTCTCTTGTCTCGCTCCAATTTTTGGATGTCGGATGTTGGTTTCTAAATTTGTTTCCCTCTTGAAGACATTTATTCTTCAGTCAATTGAACGTTGATGTGCTCTTTTTTTATGGAATCTCACATACTATCAGACCCCTGAACATCTCCTCGACTTACTTGAAGTCAGTGAAAGTGGTCATGTTTATTTTCTCAAGAAATATTCCCATGCTTGTTTTCTATATTTGCACCTTGCTTCTAGAAAATTTTCCCACTTTTCGTCTCTCTCTTCCCAATGAATATTTGATGGTGGTGTGCCAAGTCGAGGTTGAAATTTGACAATGTGTCCTACACCTTTGTCGAGTAAGAATTTGTGCAACAGTCTGGAAATTGTGCACAGGAATCCGTCATGTAGCTCTGTGTAGAATTTATCTTTGATTGTATCGAGGGATGTTCGATCCTAGATAGCTTGTTATGTTATGTAATCTTTAGTGGTTCTTTCAAACCACTCGTGTAGATTCGTTTGACCCCCATTTGTGAGATTTAGGGTTAATTTTTCGTCAACCGTCAATTTACACATTACCAGATTTGTTTATGTAATTGAACAAGGCTTCTGGGATAGCTTCTAGAAATCTTTCATGGGTATCCGAGAAAAATCGTGAATGTGGTTTTTCTAGCATTAGGTTGTTTCTTCATGCATAGTTCTTAATGTATTTTTTGTTTTTTTTCTCCCACCACTCGTGTATGTCTTGTAGAGTTAACATCTACATGAGTGTCTACATGCCCAGATTTATAACTACCAGCAATAGAACTAATATTGTAATCTAGGGAAAAGTAGGGGATTATTACCTGTAGCTCAACACATAAGCAAGCATAGATTCATATACATATAGATAGAGACATAGAAAAAGTAGTGTAATCCCAAAGAACAACACTTTATTATATGATATGTCAATACAACACAATAGATACAATCTTTCTCATAAAACTTGTCTATTTATACCTATATGTTCAGTTGATAGGAAATTGTAAGTACTTAACTTCTCGGGTCGGTCAGTTAATAGATACTTCGACTGACTTATAATTCAGACTTTGACATTTGACTGACTATCTCTTGGTCGACTGTTGGGTCTAGTCGACAGACTCGACTATCCCTTACAACAATATTTTTATAAAAATATTCAAATTTATAAGGATTTTATATAGTTTCTAGAAAATTTTGGTGATTATTAAAGTAGAAAGTTTTTATCCTTTAGAATTTGGGCGAATCATTTTAGAAAAAAATGGAAATTGTCAAATATGTTTTTGGAAAAAAACATTGAAAATTAGCCCATGGGAGAAATTTAGCCACTATATTCTCCATGATCACCATCAAGTTGTAGGTTAACCATCTCAAGGATTGTGCAACCTTATCTTTTAGTGGGCATGCCATCTCAAGGGTTTTCTAGTCTTATCTTCTAGTAGTTACAAGATCCCATTGAGATTCTCTCTATACAATGTGATATTGTAATTATGTGATTTGCAAATTTCCACAATGCATTAATTCTCAAAGTCACATAAATCGGCCAGAACATGAATGCGAGTATGTTCCTGGTGTCCCTTGTCATCAATATAAATCTAATTATCCATCCTATATGTTAATTCATGCACATGGGAGCACATGGGTTCCTATCCTTGAATCTTGGGCATTCACAATTGAACCAATTTAACTCCAGGATTCCATCCCAACCTTAGTGTATAAATACAAGCCTCCCCCTCTCATTTGATAGATATTATTGGTGTTAAGGGTATGTTGTTGAGATTCTCTTGTAGAGTGAGAAGGCCATTGCTTCCACTAACATCTATTGGCTTTCCTTGCACTTATGTTTCCAATTTCTCCCTCCAAAGTGCCATTGCATAAGGGGAATTGTTGTCACAATAGAAACAACCCACTAGATGTTGGGACCATAGAATTACTAAATATGAAGAGATAAACATTCCAAGAAGAGGCAGTGTTCTAAAGACATAGTTAAATCACAAGTGAGCATAGATTAGCATACATAGAAACACATTTAATACTTCAAAAAACTTCCATAAAATTGATTGATGATGTATCCATTATACCACACACACACACACACACACACACACATATATCCCCAAAGTATAATTAACTCCATTGAAGTTAGGAATACCTAGTCACTTTTATTGGCTACGGTGTGCACTAAACTCCTTCTTTTGTGCCTCAACCTATGCACCAATCAACTGTGTTAGTCGACCCAACTGACCAATAGTTTCCTAGTCAACTCTCCTAGTTAACTCTCGAATCTCAATTCACTGTCTCTAGAGGATTGTAGTAAAAATTCAAATATATAAGAGAGAATCCACCATAAACTTAAAAAATAAACCCTTCAGCATCAAATATACCAAGACATTCACCATAGACAACACAAGAATATAGAGAGAAGAACCCTTAAGGTAGGGTAACAACATCAAATGCTCTTTATGGAAGGAATCACTCTATAAGACATGCTTTCTAAAATACAATACAATCCAACACATAGCCAATACAATGATACTCATGTGTATTTATAATTTATTGTGAGTATTCCTAGGGTCGTATGCCAACTATCCCTTCCTTTTAATTACATAGTGGGCCTATTCCATTATTATGGCCACATTACAATCATTATCCCCTTGGGTCTCTCCCTAGGTACCCCATATTGTCCTCCCTATGTACATTACTAAGATATTGAGGGGTGATGAACCTATTATTCTAGAACGTTCTTTCCGAGGTGTTTGATAGAAGGTTTTCTTCCACTCTATTTCTCAATAGGTGTCATATCCCATACAACTTTGATGAAAKTCATGTTCATAAAATAATTGAAGTAGTAGATAGCTTCTTCCCAAAACATAGTTAGTATTCCTTTGGCTTAAATAAAATATCATGTCATTTCAACCAAGTTCTAATTATTGYGTTTAGTAACACCATTATACTAAGGTGTAAAAGGTACATATCTCTACCGGGAGATATTATTCTATGAAAAGTAACTCTCAAAGGCGTTACACACATATTCTCCTCCATTGTCAAATATTAAACATTTCACAAGTTGACCACATTTAATTTTATCCAATGTCCTAAATTCCTTGAATTTTTCTAATACATGATCCTTATTCTTCAATAAATATATCCAAGTATAGCTATAAAATTCATCAATGGAAGTCAAAATATACCTTTCACTTACTAGTGATCGTTTGTTCATGGTACATAGGTCACTATGGACAAGTTTCAGTCGAGTCTTTTCTCTCCATGCCTTCCCTACTTTAAATGTTGTATATTGATGCTTTCTAAGTGCACACCCTACACACATACTATCAAGGGGAACAACCATAGGTTGTCCATTAACAATATTATACTTAACTAGTAGTTTCATATTTTTAAATTCACATGTCCAAACCTTTCATGCCAAATTCTTCTCCAGTCGCCAGTCTTGGATATGAGTGAAATCAGTCCTAGATTCTTCTTGGGAAAATTACAAAACTTATATTGTCATCCATTAGGTTCAAGAATACCCTCAACAAAAAAACAAAGTTATTTTTCATATCTCTTATAGCAAATCGATCAGGTGATAATTCAATTGTCTTACTAGTCTTGGTTAATGTTACACATCAAAATTGCTCATTACGATGATGGTGTAGTGTCATCATTACCAATTCTGCAAGTGTCGCAAATATCATACTGTCATCTTTCCTATGTCATGTCTTGGACAACATTATCAAGATCACTTAAAAGACTGGTTTTGAAGAGGAGAAATCATTTGACAAAGAGTACAAGTCTTTTGCCCTGGAAAAAGACACTCAAAAATCAATTTTGGAAGGAAGCGCTCCACTATACACTGTCAGGGAGTGTTAGTGCTTTGTACCCTCTTTTGGGGGAGTGTTGCAACACTCCGTGCCCCATTCTAAGGGAGTACTGGCCCCTTTTGAGCGAATTTTGGACTTTTGAGAGAAATCAGGGAAGAATCCCCCTCATCTCTGGAGTTGGTTGGATTCAGATATGAGGTCAATTCTCGATCTTAGGGAAGATCCACAACTGAAGGAGAAGGACCCTCAACCTATACCAAGAATATATTAAGTGCTTAGGCCTCTCCAAGCCTATATAAGGAGGCCTCTTCATGGTGAAAGGAAGGGACATTGAAGGCATCAAACTTATGATCTCATAAGCGATATTTACCATTAAATCATCATCATTTTGTGTGGATTATTTGAGCAAAGGGTTGGACAAGGAGAGATGGGAGAGGCTGTTGCACCTTCATCAAAGGTCTATATGTATTCTCTATTGTTCTCATTAATATACATATGTGCTTGGCCTGTTTCTTTCAAGGTTGTGTTTATTCTACATGAACTTGTCTCTATTAGATAGATTTGGTTTCAAGCTAATCTTAGTAGAATAGGAATCTTGTTCTGTCTTTTTTGTTTTTGCAGGACTTATCGAGGAGCTTGGGGATCAAAGCTCAACTCGGACTGTGTGACGACAAACATCGCTAAAAAGGTACACCTTTATTCCTTTTCTCTATACATTAGTTTAGCTAGGTTTAAAAGGATGTCAGTGACCAACGTTAGTACCCTTTATGTCTTGGTCTTAGGAGTCTATAACCCAAGAGGGAATCCACTTATCCGCAGGGGGATTCTCTTGTAACAGAAATTGGCGACTCCACTGGGGAGATCGAAGCTTTCAGTTTTGGTTTCCTTCCTAGATCTTGTTTTATCCTTTGCTCATTTTTTATCTTATTCATACTGTGTCTTTGATTCTTAGATGTGTTGATTGGCTCTTTGCTTCATCCTATACACTTTGAATTTTTGAGTTTGCTTGAGTTTTTGGATTTCTGGGCATTTTTCTGAATTTTGAGAAGCTAACACTGTAATGTTTCTGACTTGGATAGTCTAGGAAACGTTGCTAATGTGTGTGTAGGATCAATGGTTTACAACATATAAATGATCATACAAATAAAAAATGTGACAAAGGACTGCAAAGTTGGTATTATGATATCTCTGTGGATTACAAAATGGTCGAATGCAGCTGAATAAACTGACAATAATCGACTAGATCAACAGACAAAGGATCTTAGCCAGAATAAAAATAATCAACTAAAATATAATACCCAGAATGTGGGAGCATTGCGGAATCAATGGATGCACTGGGACTATGGCAGCTTTGACAGTAACTGTTGGAAGTCTGGAAAGTTCTCCCTGGGAGCTATACTTCTAGGAATGGCCTAGAAACTGTCCCAAATGATGCACCCTGATCTAGTCCTCAGTACTGGTATATGTTGTACCCCTCTGCTGATGAATATAGACCTCAGATGGATACCCCTGGGGGAATGTGCCCCTCTTCTTCCGGAAAAATGTGTCCTAGTGATTCCACTGTCAAAATCAAACGAGATATGTCTCAAAATGACTGCCTTGGTCTAAATGGGTCGGAAGGGTTTCCCTGAATCTGGTCTGATGCTCGCTCTGGAACCCTAAGTGTGCCCTCCAAAAGTATCACATGTCCAAGTCTGAAAAATGCATCCCAGTTGATTCCTCCATCAGAATATGATGAGGAACCAGGAAAAAGATGCACCTTTCCCTCCTCTCAAATGGGTCGGAGGGAAACCTTGGAATTCTCCCTGGATGGGATAAGTTGACTAAAAAACCCTCTCAGAAGCTGCGCCCTCACTCTGGATGAATGCACCCTTGTTGTTGAACACTGTGTAACTGTTGCTGAAGAATGATGGAAGATAATAATGATCTTCCTGGTGACTAGGGTGTGTCTCTCAACACCGAAATCATCCAACTGGTGTCTTCCTCCTGGAATCAACTGAACTATCTCTCCTGAGATGCGTCTCTTCTCCTCAATGACAAGTCATAATATGCATAATAATGGATTAGGTCACCAAATATTCTCTTATAGATTTCCAAAACCCTAATTCACTACTGAAACCCTAATTCATTGTTGACCTTTTCCCTCCAAGTGAATTTTACTTTATTTTATTATTCCTTGATTAAATCACTTAATTAATTAATTAATTAATCATTTTACCTCTAAAAAGTGATTTATCCATTCTTATGGCTTCTACAGCCACTTAAAGTCACTTATTATCATCTTATCCTAAAGTTCTCTTCTTGCCGATTCCAATGAGATATTACACTAAGAGGTTTCTCCAAGTAATATCACCATTATGACCTTCTTAGTGAAATTAATTAAGATATGACCCATAATAACTCAAAATTACGGAAATCGTTGGAATGCAACGAAACCAAAACCAAGATTTGCGGAATGGATCGTGATGATGAACGATGTAAGTCGGGCCTAATAAAACCCCTTAATATCTCCCGAACTCTCTATCACCCCTATCTAGCTACTCTGGTAACACTTTGTAAAGTTATAATGTCCCAAATTGGGGACATTACAGTCCTCCCTACCAGAATATTGCTTGTCCTCAAGCAATAACTCAATCCAACTACATATGATACCGGGGTCCCATATCCACCTGTGTGACACAAGGTAGACTCCCCTCAAGATGTGGTATCTCCAAGTGCTCACCACGCATGACACCCACATGCTCCTGATGAGTAGAATGATCAATGGCCGAGGAATCTCAGTCAACTCCCTGAGTAACCACTCTACTCGAAACTCAACTCCATCAAATGCTGAACTACCAAGCACTCCAATCCCTAGATCCCATATCAAAATGTCAACTACAATGCCCTGTGGAGTATAGTTTTGTAACATATCAACACCATGAGTCTCCTGCAAATAACACATGGCCTCAACCCGAAATACGTCTGTCCTACCAAACCATACCAAACTCAACACGACCCCCACCGACTGAACATGTTGCTACCATAGTGAGGTACTACAAGACTTCAACGAATCACCAGTTAGTGACGTGCTCTCCCCAATACTGAAACTCAATAAAAAATCAAAGTGACTCCCCCTTACAAACGTTCATTCTTCTCCATCAGTCAATGAAATGTCTAGTCTTGTAATCCTAGGGTCCCATGCTAGTCTCTGAAAGGGACCATCATGTCGATGTTGCTCTACTCTGATCATGACTGTCTGGTCAAAGTATCCATACTGGACCCTCCACTTCTGGATCCTCATAAGATGAAACAAACTATTAACCAAATGGACTCTTGGATCCCATGTCAAATTTGGAAGTTCATCACTTCCAATCCCCACTAACTGCTGGTGTGCCCTACTGGTAACTGTCAAAAGTACTCCACCCTCATCCCAATGAGAGTCTGAATATGTAGCAACCTCTAAGATGTCCTCTGTCCCATGGACTAGGATACTCCCCATCACGCCCATGGCCTCAACTGTCTTCCCCTGATGATCTACCCCTATCCTGATGAATGCAATCAAGACACTCCTGTCAAGTGGTCTCGTCCTACCAACTCTCCATGTCCCCTGCCACTGTCTAGCTCCCCCTGTGTTGCTGTCAATGATGAAAGTATCGGGAAAGGCTATCATAAATATATGAAACCAATTGTAGGACTGGAAAGTATCATATTATTTGGTCAATCCAAAGGACTTAACCAAAATCTCATCCATCGACACCCATGGTAAATAATCGCCTGTACTCATCATTGAACACCAACCATTGGGTACAACGGTAGGTTAATCCAACAACTGCGGGTCAATCATTCTACATCCATCATCACTCACACAACTATTTCTACGGTGAAGGTGATCTCCCATATCTGTATACTGCTGCAAGGGAGAGGAATATCCATGCTCTATTAGGTACATATCCTCCTTGCAATCCAGTGCATCCCCCTGAATCCCACTGTACAACTCTATATGTCTCTGTGAACTACCACTCATCATTTTGTTCCCCTGCATACTAATGTGATCTCCTATATACACCTTCAACATCCTGGATCCTAGGTGTACTATGGGGTCATCCTCTGCATGAAGCTCAACCAATCCTGGAACACAAATGGAAGTGTCCTCATAACTTCCCCTGGCTCTGAAATCCCCATGTGTACGTGTGTGCTCAACTATCTCAACACCCCTCGAGAAGGGTAGTCCCTGTGACCTATGGACATCCTCATGTATCTCTAGATCATATCTCTCCATAATCATCAATGATCCTAGGTACTCCTCATGCTCCTCCCTCAATTGGTGCTCCACTGCTAAACTACCAACATCCTCTCACAATGTGGCTGAGGGATATAACTGACACTCTGCTGAAATAGATGTAGTGGATCTCTGTCTAATTTCCTCAAGGAGCTCCTTTGATCTGGAATCTGATTCTTGAAGGGTTGTCTATGTGCCTTTCGAGAATATTCGTGTGCTCACCAACTCATGAGTGAGTCGGTCCACCTCAACCTCTTGCTCCCTCAAGTCCTTGTGATACATCTCGCCAACCTCCAATAGGTAATCCCTATCCCTAAACAATTGCTGGTAGTCGGCCCTCATCACAATCACTGTCTCCCTGAGTGTATGGAATTCATCAATGCCAAGTCCCCCATCTGAACTATCCTGTGCCATCGAGGCCCTGCAACAATAACCTGCAACCAATGCATGTGTATCTTCAATGCATCTAGTGGCTACCATGATCATGTCCTCATTGACTCTCAACTGTCCTAACAAGTGTCGTGACTCCTGGTCAAAATCCCGTTGAGGTGCTACTTCATGCTTCTCACTGCTAGTGTCCACAATGGAATCCCCAACAACAAACTCCTCAAAATATAAGGCATTGAGCTACCCATTGTCCCCTATGCTACTAAGTCCTCCTGTATGCCACTGCACGTGATCACCAACTGCAACCCCTATATGAATCACACCATATCTTGTATGGGCAGCTGTATCCTCCTGTGCACTCACCCTACTAATATCATCTGCGCCTGGATCCCATACAGATGTGTCCAGACACGTGCTATGGTCATTTCGACCAATAAGGAGTGCATCCTCATCACTGTAGATTGATCCTGGGAGTAAGTGTCCCAACAAGATGTCGATCTCCACAACTTGGTCCATCAATGGAATCTCCAAGAGTGGTGATTCACTTTTCTCATACTGATAGGTATGTGTAAGGTCAACTATCTCCAAGCCATACCTCTTCTCCTGGGTCTGTAGATCCATATGCTCCTTGTGTACAATCCCCACACAAGGCTCCTCTACCATATCCAGAATGCCACTGATATCCTCATGTATTGTGGCTAGCATAGGTGACTGAGAAGATGAAAAATGTGGCTCACTCATCATAGGAAGCTCATCATTCTCCATACATGACTTCCTCGAAGCCATGTCTACACCCACTAGTAGGTCATCCAACCTCCTAATCTCATCATGTCTAAGTTCCAACACATATGAATCCTCAAAAGTGTCACCACTATGTTGAAGTGTTGAATCCTCAACATTACTTGATGGGGAAGATGAAGGATATGCGCCATCATCCTGTCCATACAACTGTCCCTCAGATGCGCAAGAGTCACTAGCCTTATCGGACTGCTCCAAATAGGAATCTATGTTTGCATTCACATGCATCTCCTCATTCTCGCTATCATAGTGCACCTCAACAATGTGAACCTTCCCTTTACCCCTACATCTATGATTTGGCTTTCAAGTCACTTTACAACTATAGAAACGCTCCCTGCATCTAATGGGTGTAGGCTCCATCTGTGCTCCTTTCAATCCACTTGCTGGTAATGAAGTATCTAGATCCTTATCTGATTTTCCCCTTAGGCTGGCAGGAAAACCATCTCTGATACCACTGTAATGTTCCTGACTTGGCTAGTCTAGGAAATGTTGCTAATGTGTGTGTAGGATCAATGGTGTACAACATATAATTGATCATACAAATAATAAATGCAACAAAGGACTGCAAAGTTTGTATTATGATATCTCTATGGATTACAAAATGGTCGAATGCGGTTGAATAAATTGACAATACTCGACTAGATCAAATGACAAAGTATCTTAGCCGGAATACAAATAAGCAACTAAAACATAATACCTAGAATATGGGAGCACTGCAAAATCAATGGATGTGTTGGGACTATGGCAGTTATGACGGTAACTGCTGGAAGTCTGAAAAGTTTTCCCTGGGAGCTATACTTCTCATAATGGCTTGGAAACTATCCCAAATGATGCGGCCTACTCTAGTCCTCAGTACTGGTATCTGTCGGACTCCTCTGCTGATGAATCTGGACCCTGGATGGATACCCCTCGGGGAATGCACCCCTCTTCTTCTGGAAAAATGCATCTTAGTGATTCTAACGTTAGAATCAGATGAGATATGTCTCAAAATGACCGCCTAGGTCTACTGGGAAATGGTTCAGAAGGGTTTCCCTGAATCTAGTCTGATGCTCACTCTGGAACCCCAAGTGTGCCCTCTAAAAGTGTCCCACGTCCAAGTCTGGAAAATGTGTCCCAGTTGATTCCTCCGTCGGAATATGATGAGGAACTAGGAAAAAGATGTGCCTTTCCCTCCTCTCAAATGGGTCGGAGGGAAATCTCATAGTTCTCCCTGGATGGGATAAGTCGACTAAAAAACCCTCTTAGAAGCTGTGCCCTCACTCTGGATGAATGCACCCTTGCCGCTGAAAAATGATGGAAGACTTGAATGATCTTCCTGATGACTAGGGTGTGTCTCTCAACACCGAAATCAACCAACTAGTGTCTTCCTCCTGGAATCCACTGAACTATCTCTCTTGAGATGCACCTCTTCTCCTCAATGACAAGTCATAATATGCATAATAATGAATTAGGTCGCTGACTCTTCTCTTATAGCTTTCCAAAACCCTAATTCGTTGTTGACCTTTTCCCTCCAAGTGACTTTTACTTTATTTTATTATTCCTTGATTAAATCACTTAATTAATTAATTAATTAATCATTTTACCTCTAAAAAGTGATTTATCCATTCTTATGGCTTCTACAACCACTGAAAGTCACTTCTCATCATCTTGTCCTATAGTGCTCTTCTTCCCAATTTCAATGAGCTATTACACTAAGAGGTTTCTCCAAGTAATATGCCCATTATGACCTTCTTAGTGAAATTAATTAAGATATGACCCATAATAACTCAAAAATTATGGAAATCGTCAAAATGCAACAAAACCAAAACCAAGCTTTGCGGAATGGATCCTGATGATGAACGATGAAAGTCGGGCCCAATAAAATGCCTCAATATCTCCCGAACTCTTTTTCACCCCTATCTGGCTCCTCTAGTAGGCATAACACTCTATAAAGTTATAATGTCCCAAAATGGGGACATTGAAAACACTCCCCTGCCTCTACTACCAGAGCGTTGGCGCCCCTTGCCAAGATTCCACAGAGTGTTGCTCTTTTTATGTTAGAAATCTTGTATGGATTTAGACCCTGAGTCCATTTCTTGTTGTTTTCATCTTCTCAAAGTTCTTATCACCTCAATGTATCCTTGTTTGGGTCTCCAACACCTTGATTCCTGAGAATTGATTACCTTTTGTTTGGAGTTTTTGACATTTTTTCCTTACTTTGAGTCACTCTTCTCCTTTGAATACTTGAAATCAAATTATTGTTTTCTTCTCATTTATCTAACTGAATGAAAGCTATGGTAAGGAAAATCAGAGATCTGTGAACCATTCCATTTGATCTTTGAGGTTAGTTTTCCAACATTTCTCTTTTGTTTGAGAATTTTGGTTCTTTTTTGCAAATTTGGTTTTCCTTTTTGTTTCTTGTTTAATCACAATGAGAGTGTGTTTTTGGTTGTGTGAAGTTTGCTTCTAATTGTCTAAATCTCATTAATATTAAAGTATGATTGACATAAGAAGCTTTAGATCAGATTGATTATCATTCACACATAAACAAAAGGATGTATTTTTTCTGATTGGTTTTTGGATCTTAGAACAATTCTATGAAAATTTTAGCATTATATTATATTTCATTGAGAAAAAATTGCATGAGGATACTACATCTTAGTGTTTGACAGTGAAAATAACATTTTTCTCCTTCCCTTAAATAGGCATTCATTGAAAGAAAACACTGTTTATCATCTCTTATGCATTTTTTGGGAATTGAGTCATTACACCATCAAGTTTCACTTTCATACACCCCTGAGTAAAGAACAACTACAAAATTAACGCTAATTAAAATTGATCTAGAACATTCTGTTTTTAGAATCTTCCACCAACATTAGACTAGGATTATCACTTTAGATTACGCTGTGAGTAAAACTCTCCAAAGTATTCAAAACAAACAATAGCATCTTGCAATAGGGAGAGAAAATCCAATTTTCGTATAGGCTTTCTGGGATTCCCCTCTCACACAGGGGTTACGCACGAGGTCGCATTCAGGAGAGTTACGAAGATTATCCCTCCATGGTTCAACCGTTTGTAGTAGTCATATCGTATATTGGGGGTTCATCTTGAGGTTCAACTGTTTTCATTTGGTCTCGGTGCTTTGTGAATTCCAAATCTGTTCGAGGTCCTCTGAAGTTCTATCGGTCCACTTGTCCTCAGTTCTCTCGAAGGATTTCAGACTTGTTATCCTGCTCATACGTTCGGACTGGACTGTCGACTGTACCCACCCAGGGGTTGACTGCGAGTTGGTGTCCTTAGTAGCCATAATATTTAGGTTCTTACACAAGGTGACGGTGAAGGGAAGTCTCACTGTACCTAGGATAGATGTTGGTCAAACTCACTCAGGTTCCTTGGAGGGTAAATCCACAACTACTGCGTGGAATCTTGCACCAGGGCGTAAGTTTGATAAGAAGGTCAACATCGTCACTATTCCACCCTCTCATATCCTAGCCTCTTCTTGACTTGATCACGCGACGTTGGATTTCATCACCAACTAGTACGGTCAGCGAGAGAAGGTTTTGTTTTCTTGGTTTGATTCCTAGATTTTTTGCATGTGTTGTTCCTTTTCATTAGTTGGCCATAGATTGTTTGCGTAAAGTATTTGGTTCAGACAATATTGACCCTCCACGTCACTCACGCAGAATGCAAGGGCTACCCCCAGAATATCCAGAGGGTTATCAACCTTTGCCTACTTATCCATCGGAGGGATCTCCTCAATAGAGCGAGGTCCAAGACACAATTACTTCACAAGTGGAAAGGACTGACTCTTTAGAACATTTTCGAATTTCAGATTCTCTAGAGTCTTTCCAACTTCCTTACGGTTAGGAGAGACATATTCTTCGACTAAATTCATCCAGAGAACTTGTTTTTGACACTTCCGACATACCAATCGGACCACTCATAGGCCTTGAAGGCGATAATCCCTTTTGGACTACTGACATATTTAGAAACCCACCTCTCACAGTGGAGAATCTTTTTGGCTCAGGGGCAGGTGTTGATATACCCGTCATATCCGAATTACCCAAAACGTCTGCTACATACATGGTACCCTTTAGATCACTTTTCTGCTACACCCAGTAGTTCTAGCGTCATGTCAAACACATAGTCAGTTGGTCCTTGTTAGACCATTTCTCTCCAGATGGCCCATTCCACTATGGTCCCGCATGTTGCTACAATCCCCACCGAAAATGTGACACCATCCCAGGCTCCGATTGGAACACCACTTAGACCAAATCTGTCATTTCCACTTGGGTTAAGAGATATACATCCCTCCATTATCAACACTACCCAGGTTCCACCCGGAGGCTCTATCCCTACACCTTTGTTTGGAGGAGCTGGTCTTGGTGGCTCTAATCTGGTTGGAGTCTCTGATCATTCATTCACTTCTAGTTTCCAGATCCCTCTGGGCAATCAAACTCCCACTGAGGGGCAACCTCCATTTGGGGGGAAACCACCATTTGGGGGGCAACCTCCCTCTAGGGGAAACCTCCATTTTGCTCCATTTGATGGTGAAACTCAAATTGGGACACAACCTCCACTTGGGGGGGAAACTCAGATAGGATTCCATAACCCATTGTATGGGCAGAATGTGACACCAAATCCTTGCCACGTTCCTTTTCCAGGAAATCTGCTATTCCCTGGGGGGGGAACATCCTCAAGGACAACTACAACCTTATCCTCTTGATGGACAAAATGTCTATCCCCCTTATGGGAAAACCCATCAACCTACTTATAATCCTCAGAACCCATCAGGTTATCCTCCCTTTGCAAATACTTCTCAACCATCATCGAATCATGGTTATACTGGTTAGCAACAACCGTATGTAGGAGGACCTACTGGATATAATTATCCACCTAACCCAGTTTATGGTCTGTTGATGGGCAAATTTGATTTGCCGTCAACTGGAAGAATAGATCTGGTCTGGGGTTGTTTAAATAACTCCAGCCATTTGGTATAACCTATTATGACAGGTTTAATGGCTCTGTTGGCCAACTAAAGTCCTAAAAATAATAAAAGAAATGAAACTAATATAAAATGTATGATTTTAACAAATGATATATTACTGACTTATGTTTATTAAAAAGAAATGTGAATATAAACAATATATATACAGGTTACAAGGTTTGCATGAAATCTTGCGAAAATGATTGTTTGATAATGTTTCTGAATGAAATATGAACAACACTTCTTTATGTTTTTTTTTAAAGATATTAAACAAATAAATACTAAATGAATACGATTGAAACAGTGACAAAAAAATAGTCAAAGCTAATTAATGTAATCATTGCTTCATTCATAAACAATTCTAAATAAAAGAAAAGAATGCATCTATTAACCTCTAACTGATCAGTCAACTGAGTTTATCTTCCTGTGTTATATGAGCTGCTGCCTATACCATTGTTAAGGGAAACCTATAACAGAACAATACTAACACTTCTAGAATACATTCAAAGAAGTATTTGATATTGGAGTAAATTAATAACAACAAAAATACAACTAATTAAAAATCATGTGATCTTAAGATAATCAATATTTAAGAACAAAAAAAAACTCAATTCTGAGTATTGATATTATCCATCATTTAACATTAGAAATAAATTCCACAATAATCAAATGATCATTTGATCACACATAAAAAATGGAATAAGAAATTATGGACAACATATAAAATTTAACAGTATGAAAATACCATATGATGACAAGCTAAAGCAAAATCAACCATAATAATATTCACATAATATAACAGTAATGAAAGAATGAAATGGAATAAGCATCACATGGGTCTAAAGCCAAAGATGAATTGCTTTCCCATATTCTTTCTCAAAATCACATGCCCATATTGTAGTCTAGGAAGAAGTTTTAAAATAATAGACTCTTAAAGATTGAAAAAAGTTAATACATAAATGATAACAATTAACCATGTATTGATAAAATAGATTAAAGCTAATTTAAATCAATGCATAATCAATTATTAAAAGAATATGAAGATATTATAATGAAAATAAAACAATTTTACTCACAGGACAAAAGCCATTAAGCAACCTAGAATTCCATATTCTTCTTTGAAAATACTCGTCCATTCTCCCAAAGATTCCAACCATCCGTTACTCCATTTGAAAAGAAAAAAAGTTTACAAAATAAATAATATACAAAAGAGAAAGGATAAAAATCCTCCTCTCCAATTTTTGGATCACCATGGCTTTGATCTTTTTCATATATTTATACAATGAATGAACAATTTGGGCGTCACTATTAATTTTCGCCACCTGAAATTTGCCTCGTAAAGAGACATCAATATCTCTCAAATCATACATTTTTTTGGGAAAATTTCTGTGCGGAAGGTAAATGGGTCCATTTGGGTTCTGGGTTTTCACCCGTTTCTTCAAATTCCTCATGGTTTGGCTGCAATCAGTCCTGCAAAATCGTCTATCTGATCTTGACGCCTTTCCAAATTTTATCTATTGTTGCTCATAAAATTATTTGTAGGAATCCAATATTATTTTTGGATCAATCATCTTGAACGTATTTGGATAATAAAATCAATCCATGATCAGATCCGTATCAAATATTTGATAATAGAAACATGTGAAACAAAAAGAAACCTAAATTAATAACCCAAAAATTGTGAATAAAACAAAATCTAGAACAATAAAATAAAAAAAATGAATTTAAACTAACTATAAGTTCTAAACAAACATTGTTTATAATTTCCTTTCAAATACGATCTTAAAATTCTATAAGCTTCAAGTTAATGGAGAAGAGAAAAATATTAATTTTGTTTTTTTACAAAATCAAACAAATCATAAATAATTCTTTTTTTTATTTATTATTTATTATTATTATTATTATTTTGAAATGAGATGCAAAATGCAAAAAGAATTTAATTAATTAATATCACCAAATGATTTCATGAAAATGAGAAACCAACCAAGATATTATTTGATGAAGTATTAAACACATTATTCAAAATAGTCAAACTTGCTAATGAGCAAAAGAATGAACACATAATCATAATTTAAACAAAAGTAAACATTTGATAAAAATTAACGTTTTTGTTTAAATTAATATTTTTATGCTCGTTTCTAACTTTTGGCATATACTCTTGTAATGAATGTTTCATATTATAGTGAATGTATTAAGTTTGTCTCAAAGCAAGTCAAGGTATGGAACTATTTGAAAATGTTGATTCTGTAGCTCATTATAATTATCAATATTCTAATGGGGGGCCTTTAAATTTTGTAAAAATTTAGGGGGAGTTGTTGGGGCCCATCAAATGAAAACTTACTGGGTGAAACAGTTATATTTGATTTGGTAAGATTTCATCTCAGGAAGAAAAGAATAAGACTTATAAAAGGATTTAAGCTCCCTGAAATAAATTCACTTTGAGACCATATAGTATTAGGATAAGTTCAATGTTATAACCAGACAATAGAATTTTTTTTGCAGAGGATTATAACCTGAAATAATGTCTTAATCAAGGAGTCATGATGTTTATAAAATAACTTTAATAACGTTGACAGAGCCACTGCTACCATCAGGTGTCCATAGCCTCGACAGGGATGTCATTTAACCCACTCAAATGATTTAATCTCATCCAATAGTTGTATCCACATGATGTATACTTCCATAAAAGTTAATTTAAAAACATATACCTGCTACCCCTCGAACCGACATTGCTTCGTTGCCAGCAGGCTTGTTCAGTACCCCGACAAAGTTGTCTTGGCATCATGTGTACATTTACCCGCTGCCAGCGAGCCTGTTCAGTACCCCGACGAGTTTACACACACTTCCCACACTTAAGTGCTTCCAACCCTCTTATGCCACTTTTAAATAATAATACAATTATGAATTTCTTGATGACAAAGAGAGCGGGGTGATACTGGAGGTTAATTGCAATATGGGTGAATAGTTGATCAAGTTATTTATTTTCTTTCAAAACTGGAAGTTTTATCATGGTTTAGAGATTTTAGATTTCCTTTAAGAAATCATCTAAAGAATGGGGAAGCACTTAAAAGTGATTCCTTAAGAATATAGACGGCGTAAAAAGTTTAAAGATCATCGTAATTCTCAAATATTTAAACCATATCTCTGGTGTAATACTCTGGCAAAAATAATTTGAGGACAAAATGAAAGTGACAATTGACTTAAAAATCAATTGTCTGAGCTATATCTTAATATCARGACCTCTTTGAAATATTTCAATTTGCTTGAAAAACACAAGTCTTAAAATAAATGCTTCCTTTGACAATAGTTTTTTGATCAGAAATATATTGATTCAAAAAGAAAGATAAGAAGAAAACTCATTCAAAGCAATCAAAGAAAACAAGAAACACACAACAAACCAGATCAAATTTTATTAATGGGATTCAAAATTAGAAGTACACAAAATCAAAACAACAAAAGAAAACTTTTTAGGAAACGATTTTGGCCAAAGATAAACTTGATCTTTTTGATCCGCTAGCATCTTACTGTAAAATAAATGAAGAACTGAATCATATAAAATATCATGTGCGAGCAAGTTCTTTTCTTAAGATAGTGATGAATGAGATGCTACTTTGACCAAACATTATTATTAAAAATAAAAGAGACTAAAAGAAAATAGAAAATTCCTTATTAATATGAGTGCAGTCCTACTCGTGGCACCTTAGGTCAGGGTTGAATTGACAGTTCAAATTTACTTATCTCTTCACTTTCCATTTAAAATTTTCATGATGATACTGTGTTTTTGAAAATAAATATTCAATGAAAAGCAAAGAGAAAAATATTTAAAGTGGATTTTCCTGACAACATTCATATTATGGTTCTCTTGGTGCACCCACTGGTGTTCATAACTGCATTATTACACAAAGAAATATTAAGAAAGAAAACTAAAGGAAACCTACTTCTAAACCTACTCTAAACTAATAAATAAATCAAAATGCTAAGTAAAATCGTATTTCCAGTGCAGCCACAAGAGCATCTTCAATCTTGCAAGGCATAAAAAGTCGAAAACCAGAATAAAAGAATGTAGTATTTGAAAATACTAAAAAAATATGTCACGCTTACCTCCTATATATTCTTTTAAAAACAAAACAAGCACGACCTTACCATTCTTTTGAAACTTCTTGATGTATGAATCCTCCAACCATTCTGCAATCTGATCGTGACATGAGTCATAATGACATGTAAGAGCATAAGTAAGTTTGGAAAACTTTTCAATATTATGGGGACTTGACATAACCATCAGCCAAGGCCAAAATGCCCCATCCTCCTGACAATTCTCTAAGTGTTCATCAATTTCTTCACATGGACGATCTAAAAAAATCACGTAATGCTTACTTCCTAGATATTTCGGTAGAAACAAAGCAAGCACAACTTTATCTTTATTATGAAGATTTTTTAGATACGAATCTTCAAGCCATTTTAAGATCCTGTCATAAAAATTAGGATGAAAACTATGACTTTGATGAAATGGATAGATCAATGGGGAACACATCATAAGAGGATTCATGACATCAATTAGATAATTGGTTTGAACGCTTCCTTTGATGATATTGATCGTTTCAAAATGTGAAGCATAAACATTAAAATTCGAACTAATCAAAGAATGAATAGAATATTTGATTTCTAAAAGAATAAGTGCATTGTGTTTTTCAACAATAAATCGTGTAAAATCATCTTGAAAAATGTCATTTTTCCATTTGAGTGACGAAAGTGAAAGAGCATCAAATCCAATTTCATAAATGTTATGTTTGAAATTAATTTAAGCAAATATTGACATATCGAAAAGATTAGATTGTGATGGAAAAAAGTACGATACCACGGGTAAAATACCATGCACACCAGAATCTAAGAAGAGATTAGGATATAAAGAGTAAAATGAATTAGAAATGAGCACGTGAAAATATTCTGTTGAGCTATGATAATTAACAATGGCATTCTCAAGACATTCATATTCACTTTCCTTAATACTTTCACTCTCTTTTGGTGATAAATCCTTCAACATAATACGATCATCTAAATTTGCCTCCTGTATGATAGATAATTCAAAACTTTCATGAAAAACATTTGATCTTTCTTGTGGATAATGTATGATTTGTAGAAGAGGGTTTAAGGTTTCTTCTTTCAATTGCAAATCTACATCTCTAATCAGTTTCATTGGAATGTTAGAATGCTTAAGATCATTTTCGTCACCTAAGTATTCTTCAATAACTAAATTTAAGTATTGATTAGAGAAAGGGTTATAAGAATATGGACATTCATCTTGACCCAACATCAAATCTTCTTCCATGATGCTCGAGGACTAAGTATACAATGATTCAGAGGAAAAATCAATTTGATTGTCAGTAAGAACATTTTTAATAGATTCTACCTCCCTTGCTTGTTCAAAATTTTCGGATGGATTCCTTTCATCATCCGAACAAAATTCTTCTCGCAATTGAGTGGTAGGAATTGCAACCGATTCATCATTCACTATTGAATGTGACTGGATGAAAGGGATGCAAGCATCATAGAGGAGATTTAGTACAAATGACATGTCATCAAGATTAAATTTACAGAATACATGATGGATTCTTGTTGAAAAGTCTTCTGAAGATGAATTGTCATTGATTAGTAAAGTATGAAATTCTTCACATAATTGATTGTAATCATAGTTTTCAAAAGCATCTAAAAATTCATCTACAAACTGAAACCAATCAATAATGTGATATGCTGAAAAAAACTCAAACCAATGTTTAATCCAACCCCTGAAAGTAAAAGCAAACAATCTGCACAAAACCTTTAAATTAGAAATATCATGCTTGATGCATTTACACCAAAACTTGTTAATATGGTCTTTTGCAGATACATTCCCCCCACTGTCAAAGGTGAGTTTGGACAAGAGAGAGACTGTCTTGTTGGGAATATCAGGTAATGACAAGTTGAAAGCATGTTCCAACATAGTGATTTGGGGAGCCATGGGAAATTAATTAAATTCAAAACGAAAGACTCTTATAAGGCCATCTTGTCCATCAAGACTGTCTTCTAGTGCATTTCAAGATGACACAAAAGAAGGATTTATAAATTTGGAATTATGAAAGGCTAAGGGGTGAAGCATTTAATCATTAAATTTACTCTGCCCTCCTTCTAGCGCCATTTGTTGACAGACAAATTTGACTTGCCGTCAACTGGAAGAATAGATCCGGTCCGGGGTTGTCTAAATAACCCAAACCGTTTGGTATAACCTATTTTGGGAACAAACACATTCGAATCTGCGTCGCCACCCGACGACGAACAAGACGTAAACCACGAAGAACACAACAAGACGACATAAGATGCACAACAAGTAACTGCATGCATTTAATGACGATCAATCGACAATAAGTAAGACTAACTACCCGCTTGTCCTACCATGCAATGGTTAGGATCTCCAAGGCACATAAGCAACGCTCAAGCCCAAGTTCCCATCGATTTTAACCATTTAAAGTCTCAGGGCTGGTGACTGTTCTGAGGAACATGGAGGCGTCTACATCCCGCCCGACACAAGAAGACCAAGCACACAGAGGGTTTACCAACCAAGTACAACATTATTTAAATGGACAACAACCCTCATTTACTACTCAGAATAATTTATTGTACTTAATTCAAGGACATTCCACCATATATGTTTATCAATAACAATAAAAATTACAGTAACGCTGTCATGAAATAATAAACACATTACATTTATATCACATTAAATTTGCAAAAATAACAATCACCTTACATCTTATGTGTTATCCATAACAATAAAACTACAATATCATTGCCATAAAATGACAGCACCATTTCATTTTAAGTTACAATAACTTTGCAAGAATAACAATCACATTACAAGACAATGATAATTAATAAAGCCAGTAAGGAAATTAACACAACTTATTCCAACCTCCACTACGAGCCTTGCAATGCGTGTCTAAAGTGCATAATATCATAAGGTACAATCTAAATCCACCTTGAAACAATTTCCTTTGTGAATTTTAATTTTTCAAGAGTCATCATAGTTCCATTTAAATCAATTTACCTTAAAATGTCATTGTTGTTATAAAAATTCTAATTTAAATCACTAACCAATAATCATGGGGAATATATACAGCAATGTCTAAGGAATTAAATCGTGTATATCTTAACAACCTTTACACACAAATTCCTCATCCCACTGGTAAGGATAATAGTAACAATGATATTAATAATTGCTATTATTATTATTATTAATAAAGGAAACACTTCATCAATCTAATTATAATAATCATTTTTAAAATCTTAAACCATCTCATAATCATGCAAAGATATCTAAAAAGGTTCTACAATATTCATACCCTTCATCCAATAATAATGAAACTCTACACTTGATAGATCATGTGCATTTTCGATGCCCCATATAACATGCTAGAATAAATTAAAAGTTAAAACAAAAGATAACGGTGGAATAACGATATTAATATCTATCCAAATAAAATTTATAGAGAAAAATGGTGAAAACATACGAGACAGTGGATATCTTATCGACCTATCTTTGGTATTAATAAATAATTGAGGGCTGAGGCAAGGGATAAAAGTTTTACTACACCTGTAAATATCCAAAAGGGATAAAGGTAAAAGGAAGCAACAAGATTAACAAAGGATAGCTGTCACCGTAAACCAAATATAAAGATGGGAATTTACCCTATATGAAGGAGTTGAAACGCTGTTAATGCATAATCAAAGAAAACGGTGTCACCATAAGGATGGGATTGCTGTCAAGTAAAAGTTATTTAAAATCCTTACGGGTACACTAGTGCATACAATTAGAAACAATCCAGAAAATAAGGATGAAACATTGTGCCTATAATTAAGAGACAATCCAGAAATTAGATAAATAGTTGTGCATATGTTATGAGACAATCCAGAAATCAATGACAGTTTAAGGAGGGAGAACTTCGCTTGCCAGGGACAGAGGTTGCCGGAGACAAATTTACAGAACAATACAAAACAAAAATGCCCGACACCCATTGCATAATGAATTCTCTGAACGAATTTTACAAAACGGAAATGCCAATACACTCATTGCCAGAACGAATTCTCAGAACAAAATTTTACAAATGGAAATGACAATACACTCATTGCTAGAACGAATTCTCAAAACTAAATTTTACAAAAATGGAATGCCAATACATTCATTGCCAGAACGAATTCTCAGAACTAAATTTTACAAAAATGGAAATGCCAATACACTCATTGCCAGAACAAATTTTTCAAAACGAAAATGCCAATACACTCATTGCCAGAACGAATTCTCAGAACTAAATTTTACAAAAATGGAATGCCAATAAACTCATAGCCAAAACGAATTCTCAGAACTAATTTTACAAAATGAAAATGCCAATACACTCATTGCCAGAACGAATTCTCAGAACTAAATTTTACAAAAACGGAAATGCCAATACACTCATTGCCAGAACGAATTCTCAGAACAAATTTTACAAAACAAAAATGCTAGTACACTCATTGCCAAAATGAATTCTCAGAACTAAATTTTACAAAAACGAAATGCCAATACACTCATAGCCATATTTAAAAACGCCCCCGGTCAGATATAAATGCCCACAGTCATATATAAATTCCCACATTAAAAAAAAATGCCCACAATCATATATAAAAACACCCACCATAATTTATAAACGCCTACAACAATACAAAATGCCCACAGTAATATATAAACGCCCCCATTATTACAAAACGCCCATAGCCATATATAAAAATGCCCACAGTCAGCTATAAACGCCCACAGTCATATATAAATGCCCACATTAAAACAAAATGCCCACAGTCAGATATAAACACCCACCATAATTTATAAATGCCTAAAGAACACCAATAAGAAATTGCAGCCAATAGTAAGAG
The DNA here is from genome assembly GCA_032191745.1 of Picea mariana. NCBI lineage: Eukaryota > Viridiplantae > Streptophyta > Pinopsida > Pinales > Pinaceae > Picea > Picea mariana. Next base: position 29,397 of record JASDQU010102867.1, on the reverse strand, counting down.
AATGCCAAAGCCAAGGATAACTCATCGAAAGGATTACGTGGTTATAACAGTCTAGGCGCAGAAAACAACAACAAGGAACGGGATGATCCAAAATTCAACACATCAATCATCATCATAAGGATTCATATACAACTTTAAACAATTTTCCTTTTATTCTTAAACAAACAAAAGCACTTGCGTACCTGTGACCGACGATGAATAACCTGAAGACGCTATCCCGCACTTGAGCTCCATGCCGCTCCCGCTTGCCGACCGTCGAGACCTCACCGGTACCTCCCAGCCAACACTAGGGGTACTCTGCTTCCCCCTCAGCCCCCCGAGCCACAAAGGGGCCACACACTATCCAGATGGTACGTCTAGCTCCTAGCTCACCTCGCAAGGCCGAGCTACCACTCCTATCCGAGTTGGGAAATCCCAACTCCCCACAAGTAATCAGTCAAGTCACAAATCCAGTAGCGTAACGTTACACTAAAAACCGATCCCCCTCTTCCTTCTCTTCCCTTTCTTTTATAGAGTTTTTAGAACTTCCATCTTTCCCTAAATCACATTTAAATTAAGTTTTAATAAAAAAATTCTAAATATTCTCCTTCGCACAAGTGTCATCCATCCCCCACATTTCTCCATTAACTATTTTCTTTAATTTATTAAATTGTCTTATTTCCCTCACCCACCTAGAGTTGCTCCTAAAATTACTCCTAGGTGTTCCCAGATTCCCTCACAGGTTTAAATACTTTCCCTAAAATGAAGTTGCTAATTTAGTTCAAATTAGAAGGTTCTTAATTGCAGATTCTTTACTATGTTGACCTCGCTTTTTACCAAAAGTTCCCCTCTTTCCCTTATTATGTTTCCTCCATTCCTTAGTTTCCTAATTTTTATTATTCCCTTCTTTCCCCTTTTTATTAGAGCCAAAATGGCAGTTGCGCTATTTACTCTTTTCCTTTTATTATTAACTTAATATCTTTTTACACTTTCACAAGTTAAATAATTTATTTCTTCTTTACCTTTGATATCCACAGATTTTAATTAAGTTCTTACTCTCTTCATTTTACCCAAAAATTTATGAATTCCACAACTATTACTTAAGTGGTTTTTAGTTTAAAATTTATTATTTTATTTTTATAAGGTATTTTATTTAAGGGTAGACAAAATTTTACCCCTAGCAAAGTTTTAGACTTAGGACTTAGATTCTGAACTAGGCGACATTTTAATTAGGGAAGTTGTTTTTTTTTTTAAATTTCTTAATGAGATATTGGTATTAGACCATCTAGGTTCGTTCCTTTAACATCATCAACGTGATGTGCCCTTCAGGACGCACTACGTGCTCCAAGGGTGCCACTCGCCTCTAGTGTTTCTTTTGCGTGACGTGTCCTTCATGATGCACCACATGCTCCAAGAGTGACACTCATCTCTTGTGTTTCTTTTGCGTGACATGCCCTTCAGGATGCACCACTTGCTCCAAGGGTTCCACTCGCCTCTTAACTGATTGGTATACATCAATAACCCCTGGAGTCAACACTCCGCCAGGTGAACTTGTGGGAGACTAAGGGATTCTAAGGAATAAGGCCCCCGCCTTATTGCGTGCCCCTTAGAATCATCGTGAGCGACTGTCGCAGTCTGCCCTCACAACATCATGGGTCCTCTCGAACTAGGTAATCGTTAACATATAGTTCGAGCCACGGCGGGAGTGCTAGTAGGCTGTGGTAGGGCTGCTGTCCACACCTCTCCCTCAACCTCTCTGGTAGTTGTCTGTGTGGCCCCTTTACTACATATGTGATTCTGGTCAGCAAGCTATCGTCAACCTACATCATCAACAGTCATGTCAGAACATGTCCACATCTTATCATCTAATCAAACGTACTAAAATCATAGTAAAACCATCAAACCCCAATAGCACACTCCCTAACTCGATCTGAAGTCCAAGGGGTTTCGTCGATGCCTCTGCATCCTCAAGGTCCAAAACCCTGCACTCTCAGTAAAACTGAGTTAATAGCACCTGTCTATGTCAATGCAGTAAAACATCATTTCATCTACCATAATGCATCATAATCAAGGACAAATTTTTTAATATCTTAATAGTCCGAATCACTTGCGAGCAAGTGTCCTTAAGGAATAAGTTTTCTCGGTGCGCCAGAGCAGGATGTTACATACACCCCCTCTTGGTCTAAACTTTGTCCCGAAGTTTCATAGTATAAGTGCCGAAATAAATGTATCACAGTATCATAAGTCTATCTATCAAACAAAAATGGAAACTGCTGGCGCATATCGTATGCGTCCTCCCAGGTCGCCGAGTGTGGACTATAATTGTCCCACTGGACCTTGACCTGATCTACTATTCGACGTCGTAAGTGTCAAACGCGGTGATCTAAGATGTGGATTGGCTCAACCGTGAGAACTCCCTTGTCTGATACTTGGAAGGAACTCATGTCAATCACATTTGTCGGATCACTAATATAATGTCTCAAAACAGATACATGAAAAACATCGT
>JASDQU010102867.1:9501-20556 GCA_032191745.1 Picea mariana | reverse complement strand
ACTCCCACAAGTAAATCAGTCAAGTTGATATTTCTGCAGCGTAATGTTACACAAACAAAAGATGGTCCATCCTCCTCCTTCCTTCATTATATAGAGTTTCGAACTTCCTCTCTTTCCTAAATCTCATTTAATTAAAGTTTTTAAAAATAAATTCTTAAAAATTCTTCTCCGTACAAGTGTCACCCATCCCCTTCATTCCTCCATTATTTAATTTCCTTAATTAATTAATTATCTTATTTCCCTCACCCACCTAGAGTTACTCCTAGAATCATTCCTAGGTGTCCCCAAATTCCCTTACAGGTTTTAAAGGCTTTCCCTATTATGAAATTGCTAATTTAGTTTAAAAATTAGAAAGCTCTTAAATGGTATATTCTTTACTAAGTTGATTTTCCGCTTTTTCCCTTAAGTTCCCCTTTTTCCCTTTTTATGTCACCTCTTTTCCCTAGTTTCCTAATTTTTTTTATTTTCCCTCTTTCCCCTTTTTAATTAGAACTCAAAAAGGCAGGTGTGGAATTTAACCCCTTTTCCCTTTTATCATTAATTAGTATATTTTAAATTATCAAAAAGATAAAACAATTAATTCCCTTTTTACATTTTATCAACAGACTTTTTTTTTATGATTAAATTAAATTTCTTACTCCCTTCATGTTAGAAGATTTAACGAAGTTGATAATTATTATTTAAGTTGTTTTTATTTTTATTATTATTATTATTATTATTATTATTATTAGAAGATAAAATTTTACCACTTGCGTAATTTAGACTTAGACCTTAGATTTCGTACTGGGTGACATTCAATTAGGGAAATTGTTTTAAAAATAGTTAACACGTTAATCATCCTAAGGCCATCTAGGTTCATTCCTCTATCATCAACTACACGATGTGCCCTTCAGGATGCACTAGGTGCTCCAAGGGTGCCACTCGCCTCATCTGTTTCCTTGCATGACGTGCCCTTCAGAACTCACTAGGTGCTCCAAGGGTGCCACTCGCCTCATCTGTTCCCTTGTGCGACGTGCCCTTCAGGACGCACTACGTTCTCCAAGGGTGCCACTCGCCTCTTGACTGACTTGGTAGACATCAATAACCCTTGGAGTCAATACTCCGCCAGGAGAACTTGTGGGAGACTAAGAGGTTCTAAGGAATAAGGCCCCTGCCTTATTGCACGGCCCTTAGAATCATCGTGAGTGACTATCACAGTCTTCCCTCACGGCATCGTGGGTCCTCTCGAACTAGGTAATCATTAACCTACAGTTTGAGCCATGGCGGGAGTGCTAGTAGGCTGTGGCAAGGCTGTTGACCACACCTCTCCCTCAACATCTCTGGTAGTTGTGCGTGACCCCTTTACTCCATATGTGAGTCTGGTCGACAAGCTATCGTCAGCCTGCATCATCAACAAATCATGTTAGAACATATCCATATCATATCATCTAATCACATCCACTAATATCACAGTAAAACAATCAAACCCCAATGGTACACTCCATGACTCAATCCAGAGTCCAAGGGGTTCCATCGATGCCTCTGCATCCTTGAGGTCCAAAATACTACACACTTAGTAAACCGAGTCAATATCACCTGTCTATGTCAATGTAGTAAAACAACATGTCATCAACCCATAACGCCTCATAATCAAAAAAAAAAATTAAAAGCATAATAATCTGGATCACTTGAGAGCAAGTGTCCTCAAAGAATAAGTCCGCTCAGTGCGCCAGAGCGGGATGTTACATACACCCCCTCTTGGTCTAAACTTCGTCCTGAAGTTTCACATTATAAATGTCGAATAAAGTGTTTCACATTATCATATGTCTATCTATTAAACAAAAATGAAAACTGTTGGCGCATATCATATGCGTCCTCCCAGGTCACCGAGTGAGGATTATAATTGTCCCACTGGACCTTGACCTGATCTATCATTCGATGTCGTAGCTGTCGAAAGCGATGATCCAATATGCAGACCGACTTAGCCATGAGCTCTCCCTCATCCAATACCTGCAAGGAACTCATGTCAATAACATGTGTAGGATCACTAATATAATGTCTCAAAACAGATACATGAAAAACATCGTGCATACACCTCAAAGAATTAGGCAAGGCTAGTCGATAGGCCGCGGGCCCCTTTCTTTCCACAATCTCGAAAGGTCCCATGAACCTAGGAGAGAGTTTAGCTCCCTTTCAAAACTTGATCAAACTCTTATGCAGTTTAACTCGCAACTAGAAGACTCGATCACCGACCTCATAACTACGGTCGACACAGTGCGCATTGGCATAACTCTTATGTTAATCCTATGCTTCTTTAATTCTTTGTCTTATTGTTTGCATTTGATCTTCCATTTATTAGATCACTTCTGGTCCCACCAGGACCCTATCCTCAAGCCGATCCCAACTCAAAGGCATCCGACACAATCGCCCATAAAGAAACTCGAAAAGCGTCATCTTAATGGTGCTCTGGTAACTGTTGTTGTAAGTGAACTCCACTAGTGGCAAGAATTCTTCCCAATGCTTTTGTTGGTCCATTACGTACATGTGCAACATGTCCTCCAAGGTTTGGCTCGTTCGTTCAGTCTACCTGACAGTCTCCGGGTGATACGCAGTACTAAAGTTAAGTTGGGTTCCCAAGGCCTCTTGGAAACTCATCCAAAATCATCTAGTAAACACCGATCCTCGATCAGATATAATCCACTTAGGCACGCCATGCAGCCTCACAATCTCACTGATGAAAACTCTGGCTATGTCAGGTGCCTGATACGTCGTACACACAGGAATAAAGTGAGCACTCTTCGTCAGAGTGTCTACTACTATGAAAATCGAGTCATGTCTCCTTGCCGTCAGTGGCAATCCAACAATAAAATCCATCGAAATAACCTCCCATTTCGATTCTAGAATAGCGTGTGGTTGTAGTAATCCTGTTGGGTGTCTATGTTCAGCCTTTACCTACTGACATTCTATACATATGGCCACTTAATTGACTATGTTTGCCTTCATTCCTTTCTAGAAGAATAAGGGTTTAAGGTCTGCCCTCATCTTTGTGACTCCTGGGTGAGCCATGTAAACTGCTCTATGAGCCTCGCTCAGGATCAACATCCTCAATTCATCGTTCGGCGGTACGTAGATCCGATTCTTAAACCTCAATAATCCATCGCTATCAAATGAAAATCCTTTAAATCATGGTACCATCATTGTGTTTTGTCTGATAAAACCCTCGACCTCTTTGTACCAGTCATCATCACGCTATAAAGTTAGAATATTTTCACGTAGATTCATATGAAGCGACAGCACCGAAAAGATGCATGGTCTTCGACTCAATGCATTCACCACTCTATTCACTATTCCTTTTATATAGGCAATCTCAAAGTCGTACTCGCTAAGCAATTCTGACCAACGTCATTGTTGCATGTTCAGGTCACTTTGCGTAAAAATGTGTTGTAGTCCACAATGGTCAGTCTTTAGTTCAAATTTTTTTCCAATAAGGTAGTGTCTCCAAACCTTTAAGGCATATAAAATGGCTAAGAACTCCAAATCGTGCGTCACATAGTTCTCCTCATGCCTTCTCAGTTTCCTCGAAATGTAAGCAATCACTTGTCCATCTTGCATCAAGACTCTGCCTAAGCCTTCCTTGGATGCGTCAGTGCATACCAAGAAGTCCGCGTCCATGTCAAGGACCTTTAGTATTGGTTTCGTTGTCAACAATTCCTTGAGCCTCTGAAATTCTTCCATGCATTTCTCGGTCCAAACGAACTTCTTGTTCTTCTTCTGCAACTCTGTGATCGGATTTTCTATCTTCGAAAATCCCTCGATGAACCGTCGATAATATCCTGCCAAACCCATGAAGCTACGCACTTCTGGGACATTCATCGGTGCAGGCCATTCCATAATAGCCTCAACCTTGGCTGGATTCACGGCGATGCCTTTGCCGGCGATGACATGCCCTAAGTAGGGAATGCTTGATTGATAGAATGATCATTTGGATAACTTCCCATATAATTTGTGCTCTCGCAGACACCGTAGTACCAAGCACAAGTGCTCGTCATTCTCCTTCGTCGTCCGAGAGTAAATCAAAATATCGTCAATGAATACTTGGATGAACTTGTCCAAGTACTCGCGGAACACCTCGTTCATCAAACTCATAAATGCCCCTGGGGAATTTGTAAGTCCAAGTGGTAANTTGGTCCATTACGTACATGTGCAACATGTCCTCCAAGGTTTGGTTCATTTGTTCAGTCTACCCGTCAGTCTCCGGGTGATACGCAGTACTAAATTTAAGTTGGGTTCCCAAGGCCTCTTGGAAACTCGTCCAAAATCATCTAGTAAACACCGATCCTCGATCGGATATAATCCACTTAGGCACGCCATGCAGCCTCACAATCTCACTGATGAAAACTCTAGCTATGTCAGGTGCCTGATACGTCGTACACACAGGAATAAAGTGAGCACTCTTCGTCAGAGTGTCTACTACTACGAAAATCGAGTCATGTCTCCTTGTCGTCAGTGGCAATCCAACAATAAACTCCATCAAAATAACCTCCCATTTCGATTCTAGAATAGCGTGTGGTTGTAGTAATCCTGCTGAGTGTCTATGTTCATCCTTTACCTACTGACATTCTAGACATCTGGCCACTTAATTGACTATGTTTGCCTTCATTCCTTTCCAGAAGAATAAGGGTTTAAGGTCTTCCCTCATATTTGTGACTCCCAGGTGAGCCATGTAAACTGCTCTATGAGCATCGCTCAGGATCAACATCCCCAATTCATCGTTCAACGATATGTAGATCTGATTCCTAAACCTCAATAATCCATCGCTATCAAACGAAAATCCTTCAAATCATGGTACCATCATTGTGTTTTGTTTGATAAAACCCTCGACCTCTTTGTACCAGTCATCATCACGCTGTAAAGTTAGAATCTTTTCACGTAGATTCATATGAAGCGGCAGCACCAAAAAGATGCATGGTCTCTGACTCAATGCATTCACCACTCGGTTCACTATTCCTTTTATGTAGGCAATCTCAAAGTCGTACTCACTAAGCAATTCCAACCAACGTCGTTGTTGCACGTTCAAGTCGCTTTGCGTAAAAATGTGTTGTAGTCCACAATGGTCAGTCTTTAGTTCAAATTTTTTTCCAACAAGGTAGTGTCTCCAAACCTTCAAGGCATATAAAACGGCTAAGAACTCCAAATCGTGCATCGCATAGTTCTCCTCATGCCTTCTCATTTTCCTTGAAATGTAAGTAATCACTCGTCCATCTTGCATCAAGACTCTGCCTAAGCCTTCCTTGGATGCGTCAGTGCATACCAAGAAGTCCGCGTCCATGTCAAGGACCTTTAGTATTTGTGTCGTTGTCAACAATTCCTTGAGCCTCTGAAATTCTTCCATGCATTTCTCGGTCCAAACAAACTTCTTGTTCTTCTTCTGCAACTCTGTGATCAGATTTTCTATCTTTGAAAATCCCTCGACGAACCATTGATAATATCCTGCCAAACCCATGAAGCTACGCACTTCTGAGACATTCATCGATGCAGGCCATTCCATAATAGCCTCGACCTTGGCTGGATCCACGACGATGCCTTTGTCGGAGATGACATGCCCTAAGTAGGGAATCCTTGATTGATAGAATGATCATTTGGATAACTTCCCATATAATTTGTGCTCTCACAGACACCGTAGTACCAAGCACAAGTGCTCGTCATGCTCCTTCGTCGTCCAAGAGTAAATCAAAATATCGTCAATGAATACTTGGATGATCTTGTCCAAGTACTCGCGGAACACCCCATTCATCAAACTCATAAATACCCCTGGGGAATTTGTCAGTCCAAGCGGTAAAACAGTAAACTCGTAATGTCCAAACCTTGTCTTAAAGGCAGTCTTAGGGACGTCATCCTCCTTGATCCATAACTGGTGATACCCTGATCGCAAATCGATTTTGGAGAACACTGTCGCGCCCTTCATTTGATCGAACAGATCAACAATTCTCAGCAACAGATACTGATTCTTGATCGTGGCCTTGTTCAATTGATGGTAGTCAATGCAGAGCCTCCACGACCCATCCTTCTTTCGTATGAAAATAACAGGTGCACCCCACGGTGACACACTAGGACGTATCAGTCACAGGTCCAGCAACTCCTTCAGTTGTATTTTCAACTCTTGTAACTCCGGGATTGACATTCAATAAGGCGTTCTTGCTATCGGTTCAGTCCTCGGTTTTAGGTCTATGGTAAACTCCAATTCCCTCTCCGACGACATTCCAGGTAACTCCTCTGGAAATACGTCTGCAAACTCTCTCGCCACCGGAAGGTGTTCTAGACCTTCCGCTACTCTCTTCTTGTTTAACGCAAGGATTGCATAAAGCTTGCACCCCTTGTGCATGCTATTCCGAAGTTACAAGGAAGAGATGAACCTCAGGGAAACTCCCTCATTCTGTCCTACAATCACCCGTCTCTGTCCCTCGTCATCGACCAAGCTCAACCATTTCGTCTTACAGTTGAGTATCGCCTCATGCAATTCCAACCAGTCCATACCAATCACGACATCATACGATCCTAGAATCATGACGTACAGGTTGTCCCTTGTGACAAACTCTCCCAGTTTAAGGATACATCCCGTAACTCTTCCTCCAACCTTTTGTTTGGCTACCAAAGCCATCTCTACGAAGCTAAACTCGTCCTGTTCAACTTCCTTTACCTTAATCCTTTTTAGTGCTGCACCAGAAATGAAACTCTCGGTAGCACCGAGATCTATCAAAATACTAAGGGTCTGGTCAGTGACAGTACCTATCGTCTCAAGAACAGTCGATTGGTGCTCTGCCTGGCGGTTATTCACTACTGCATGAATCCGATGGGCCTTTCCCATATCTCCCACGGTAGTGGGTCCAGCTGATCCAGACGCTCTAGTCCTCTCCACAGGGCAGTCACGCTGGTAGTGTGGCTCCCCACATGTCCAACACCCCTTCTTCGGCCCAGTAGTCCTGGTACCCAAAGTAGAAGATGACAGCCCACTGGCCTGGAATTTTGGTTTGTTCTACTGAACAGGCCTAAACTATTGTTGTTGCGGTCGACGCTGCTGCTGATGCTATGGTCCCCGATAAGGTGTCCGCTGCTGAGGCGAGGGTCATCGAGGTGTAGTGAAAGTGGATCCCCTCTGGAAGCCATGATATCTTGACGTATGTCTAGCTGGTGTCTGATGTTGTTGTGCTCCAGATGACATTTGCCCTGCTGGTCTCACTGGAGTCCTGGTCTGACCCCCACTGACAAGCTCCTCCTCTACTATGAGGGCCTTCTAGACGACATCATGCAAGGTTTGAGGCATCAAAATCCTAACCTTTGCACGTAGGCTTCTGTTAAGGCTGAACACAAACCTGTTGACCTTAAGTTTCTCAGTGTTAAGGTGTAGAGCATACTGGAGCAACTCCATAAAACGGGCCTCGTATTCGGGAACTGTATGACCTCCCTGTCGTAAGGCATTGAACTCATTGAGCTGACGCTCAATGAATTCCTATGAAAGGTACCTCTCACAGAACCATTCCTTGAACAGTTCCCATGACACGTCTTCGATAGCCATGTTCAGCTGCAGTAGGAGCGTCTTCCACCATAGAAGAGCGCTCCCCTTCAGTTGAAAGACCGTCATGCGGACCTTCATGTTGAAGGTATAATCGTGAAGTGTGAAGCACATCGCCATGTTCTACAACCATGCCTCGATGGCTGCACCATCCGTGGCACCAAAGAACTTGGGAAATTTTACCTTCTCGAGTTCATGGTGAATGCTACCAGTGCCTACTAGAGCGCATGGTAGAACCTCAGCGGGTGCTAGCGCCCTGGCCTCATCTCTGTTCAAACGGCTGATCAATGCCTCAGACATGCGCTGAAAAGATCTCATCATTCTGACTACATCACCAACTGCTATCTGCTCCTGTCCGAGAACCTGCTCGTCTCCCTGGGGGTTAGATCCCTTAGGCGTGGATGCTACTGGAAGCATCGCGCCTCCTCCCCTAGCACCCCATTGTCTGCCTCCGTGGTGTCCTTTAACCATGATTACCTGCACGCACACAAGTCAACTCGATTAGAAACAGTATAATCAAATCATATCTACAAAATCCATAGTGATCCCAAGTCGCGGGTTGAACCCGCTCTAATACCACATGTGACAACCCCATCTAGTACGACTCCTACGATATACAACCGGTAAAAGCACCCTTAAATTTTTTATTTTTTTGGGTGTGTGTGTGTAGGAAGGTGATAGTGACATTATACTCAACATCACAACATGACAACGACACAACGCATGCAACTCACGCAACCACAACATAACGTCCTAACATAAAAGCACATCAAGCACCTAGAAGCAAAGTACTACATTCAACCAACGAAAATAAGAATGACTACCCACCCGTCCTACCCTGCAATGGTTAGGACCTCCAGGACACATAAGAAACGCTCAAGCCTTGGTTCCCATTGATTTTGACCATTTAAGGTCTTAGGGCTGGCGATTGTTCTGAGGAACAAGGAGGTGTCTACATCCCACCCCAAACAACAAGTCCAAGCTAACAAGCTAAATGACAATCATCCTAACAATCCTACGCACCCCAACAATTACACAAGTAACTTGAATCTCTTACAGTGAGCAAACCAAGCACATTAATTGTTTTCAAAACCAAGTACGAACATTAATTAAGATGAACATCAACACCCTCAACAGGAAGCGCAAGCTAAAACGACTTCGCCAATATCCCGATAAATCGTCGAGTCAAGCTAGCCAATAATTACAATCTGTTCAAACATCTATTATGAGCCCAACTTAGCATGTCTAAATTACAAGATATCATCAAGGTACAATCCAAATTAGCCTTAAAACAAATTCATTGTGCAATTTTAAATTACCAATGCTATTAAGGTACCATCTAATTCAACATTTAATGGACATTACTAAGCAAGTCTGAACTTCGACTGGACTAATAATTAAAAATATATTTAATCATTAATTATAATCCAACTAGCTTGTCTAATTTATAAACTAGCCATTCATCAACAATAAATTAGACATTAGATACTACCAATAGCAAGTTTAAATACCATGTCCATCATCACAATCTATTGTCTAATCTAATTTAATCCATATTAGATCCCTAACTACCTTTATCATCTAATTTAACATTGACGCAAATAAATGGAGTAAGTCTGAAATAGATTAACAATAAATATTGGAATAATTATAAATTAACCCAAATCCTGGCATTTAGAAATCTGTTACCCTGCAGTCAATAAAGCATGGATAACTAATCGTGGTTGTCAACCTGACAAGCTCAGCGCTGTCCATGGGCCGGGTAAATGGCGGGACTCTCATCCCCAGGTAAATCGCTGACTAAGACAGGGTAAGTTATTGCGGTAAAAAAAAATAATGGTATCCTATTAAAGGGGGTAATCTCAAGCTAATGAATTTCGACCACCTCCAACGATGATTCACTGTAATCAGTATCTCTGGTTGGGAAGTAATTAAATTTGGAGGCTTAAGATTCTCATTGGGAAATGACACCACAGATTGTAGATGCTCAGACAATGTTTAATGCATGCAGAAAAAAAAAAGGGGGAGCAACAAACTAATCACAAAACTTCGCACAGCCGGAACACCGAGAGAAGAGATCATCCCAAGTGCACGCCAATTGGACTGTGTAGAAAAGGAAGAAAATGGTTTGATAAACAATTAGCAAGTAAAAGGCTGGGGCGACCTGTCAACAAAGTCGACTTAAGGAAACTCGTGGTCAATGAACATTAAAACATAGAGAATAGTCCACAGTCCACCTGCCAATTCGGGTAAACAACAGCGAGACAGTCCCAATTAATGGAAAATTTCGTGGTAACTACAGCCAAAGGTCACGTTGTTTGGTGAACATTTCGTGGGCAAACAACAGGTTGACGCAAGGAGCAATCCTCCTACTAACCTGTGGTAACCAATAGAGGTAAAACAATTCGTGACCCTCAATCGTGGAAGAACTGAGTTTTAAAATCGACAGACAGTGATAAAATATTCCCTTAATTCAAGGCGTAAAACATAAATCACCGCCCAAGAAAGAAAAACGTAGACAAGGTTAAAGTAATCCCCTTCGATTCAAGTCATAGAAATCATCACAGCCCAAAAACGCAGACCCTGATCGAAGTTGTTTTTCATGAAATTAAAGCATGGAGGAATAAATCACAGGCCAAACAAAGATTGCAGAAAAGAATGACAGAAGCCCCCTCTTTTTCTTTCTTCTAGGATACAATTATAAAGAAGTAGACATAGAATCGATAAAATGTTTTTATTTCAATTTCAAGGATACCACTGCAAAAAAAATGCAAACCTGAATCGATCCTTTATTGCCAGAATACAAATAAATATATATATATAAAAAAATACAGACATGAAACCAAGGCGTTTTTCCCTTGCTATAACCCCAATACAGCGCATACAGCTACAGGAGAATGCAAGGATCTAAACAGAGAGGATCACACAAAAGGCTAAATCAAGAATTCTATCGGCAGTAAAAAGAAACTAAATGATACTCGACTCATTATTGGTCAATCGACAAAAATGAAATCGAACTCTCAACAATTAAAATACCAGGATGGGCTTCAGGCTACCATAACCCTTAACTATAACCATTTGGCCAAGAAGAGTGTAAGTGATGACTCCAGGGTGAAAAGGAAAAGCAGTAGAAGATCGCAGCAATGAACAAATTAATTGCAAGAGGGCGCAATACAATCAACTAGCCAGGGACAATCAGGAGGGGTAGACGGCTGACGGGAACTTCCTTCGCTCGCCATCCTTGCATAGAAAAGCAGGGTGTTGAGATCCATAGGTCTTTTAATGCTAAGGCGACGACCGTAGATCAGGCTCCTGGCCGACTGCTCAGGCAAGGACTGGTGAGCTAGGGACGAAGGCTAACAGCCACGAAGGTCACAATCACACGCAACTAGGTGGTCAAGACATGCGGGTAAACGAAGGCCATGAGAGTCAACAATCGTCGAGCTAGGATAAGAAAAATTTCATCCATTAATCTAAACATCCATTCTACTTACATAATCAACATG